>PVIJ01002056.1:136742-173544 GCA_004024925.1 Scalopus aquaticus | reverse complement strand
AACTGAGTTTGATCCTGCGGCTGCTACAAGTGGGTCCCGGGCGGGCGGCGGGCGGGCGGGCGGGCGGGGCGGGGCGGGAGGCCGGCGGGCGCTCACACGCTCCGGCCGCCGGCCTCTCACCACGCCTCCGGCTTTGTGAGTGCAAGGGGGGGGGGAAGGGGGGGCTGGCTGAGCGCCCGCGGCGCAGCCTTCCCGCCTCTATATAAACACACGCATCGCCTCTCTTTGGACTCAAATTCACATTGAGAGAAGCTTTTAAAACCACCAACCCTGAAATCCTGCCTTCTGCTTTTCCCCCTCTTTCATTCCTTCTGCCTTCCTTTCTTTTTTTTCCCTTTCTTCCCCTAACAGCAACTCCTGAGCCGAGAGACTGCGTCCCGGGACTGACTGCCTTTTCTTAATTGATACAATAGCCCTGCTCGGGTTTTCACCTCCTCCCCCCAACCCCACCCCGCCTCACCCCTCCCGCCCGCCCGCCCGCCCGCCCGCCGCCGCCGCCGCCCCAGAGCCCGCCCGGGGCTCTGTCGCCGGCTGCGTCCCGTCCCGGCAGCGGTCAGCCCGCTCCGCACCAGCGCTCCGGCCGCCGCGCCAGCCGCGCCGCCTCGCCTGACGCTCCCGCCTCGCGGGTGCAGCGGCGGCTCCGGGGCTCGGGCGCGCAGCCCAGAGCAGCCCAAGGACTCTGGCCTCCGGCCTCTCTCCACTCGCTTCAGCCGGGGAGCTTTCTCCCTCGCCCCCAAAGTTTCTGGGTTTGTTGAAATTTTTGGATTCAGGATTTTTTCCTTTTTTTTTTTCCACCTAGGAATTCGAGGGGGAAACTTTTGCCAAATCGATTGCACTTTCTCTAGGCTAGCTCTCTGTCCCCCTTCTTTTTTTTTTTTCCGAGTAGGGGAAGGGGCTTACGAGAGAGGCTCCCGCTGGGCAAAGTTTTCCAAAGTTTTCCGAGTGTGATGGTTGCGGGGAGAGGTGATCCATCAGCTTGATTCACGGCTTCATCTCACCACCCTTTGAACAGCCCCTAAACCCGCTATAAGGGAACAAACAAACAAACAAACAAACAAAGTTACACTCCGAGTCGCCTAGTGTCTTCTCTCTTTTCTTTTAGGCATTTCCCCCCTCCCTCTCTCCGCTCCCTTCGCAGCCTCCACCTCCCTTCCCTCAGCCCCTTCCTTCTCTCTGTTTCGGCTGGAGGTGCCAGGACCCCTGGCCGCAGCCTCCCCTCCCCCGTCGCTCCCGTCCCTTCTCTCCGGCCCTCCCTCCCCCTGCCGCGACCGGCACAGCCAATCCCCCGAGCGGCCGCCAACATGCTCTTTGAGGGCTTGGAGCTGGTGTCGGCGCTGGCCACCCTTGCCGCGTGCCTGGTGTCGGTGACGCTGCTGCTGGCGGTGTCGCAGCAGCTGTGGCAGCTGCGCTGGGCTGCCACCCGCGACAAGAGCTGCAAACTGCCCATACCCAAGGGCTCCATGGGCTTCCCGCTCATCGGAGAGACCGGCCACTGGCTGTTACAGGTAAGGGCACATTCTCTATGCTGTTCTCCCGGGTCCGCTAGCTGCGAGCGCTCGGCTGGTGGAGCGGCGGTCCGGCCAGGGCGCGCCGGGAGCCTGAAGGCACTGGTCCCCGCCCCGCCCCTTCCCTCCTCTCAGCCTGCGGCGCTCCGGCTTCCACTGCCCGCCCGAGGCGTGGTTCGGAACCCACTGGCGCCTGGTGCGCAAGTTCAGGGAACGGATAAGAGAGGTTCCCAATCCATGAGGATCCCCCCCAAAACTGACTTTTCCCAGTCGCGGGCGACCCAGGAGGGTGCGTAGAGCATCTTGGGGGCTCCACGTCCGTCGATGAGGTGTCCGGGACGCGACCCACTTTCGCCTCCATATGAGCTCCAGGCCCCAGCCGCTGTCGGCTTCCTGGGCTTTGGAGGTGTTATTGGGACCCGAAAACTGAGTGGGGAAGAGGAAAAGGGGGGCCGGGGCAGCCAGAATCGCCCCCTTTTAGATCCAGGGCTGGCTGGGTTCCCCCCGCGTTGTTGGTTATGCCAGGTACCGCTGCCTTGGTCCACCGTCCAAGAAAGTATGTGTGTTTTGTGGTGGGAGAGGAAGGAGGTAACCCAAGGAAAATGAGAAGCTTGAGACCAGAGAATTCTTGGCTTTCGGAGAAAAGGGTCATTTACTTAATGGGTGGGGACAGTTTAGCAGGGGAAAGAAACTTGGGAGACATGTGTGTGAGTTCCATAGAGAGAGTGCTTATGTTTGTTGTCAGACACCGCACAACCCCACTCCGCTGGTGATAAGGGTGGGCGCATCGGAGACCAGACCCAGGTAGGTAATGGAGAGATTAATCTGAAATTAACCCTATAAAATGCTCGACAAAATCTTTTACAAGATACACACCAGACTTTTACTTTGGGGGGGGAGGGGTGCCTCTGGGTTAACCGCGGGAGGTGTGTTTTGTGTTCGTGTGCACGCGTGTTAGTCCGGCGGACGCTGACGGGAATTAGGAGATGGATGGACGCCCTGAAGCAGACAACCAGGGCACGGGAGAGGTGAGGCGGGAGGTGAATGCGGAGACCCGTGGTCTTAAAAGTGCGAAAGCTTGGCTTGAAATTAACAGACGCGTGCAATTCGCTCGCACACACATGCACCCCACCCCGTCCCGCCCCGCGCCAAATGTCAGTGGAACCCGGGCTGGGAGGGTGACGCGAGGTGCCTCTGCCCTGTGGTCGTCCCAAGTCCTGGAATCAGCCCATCTCTTTTCGGGGTTGTTCGTGCAGCGGGGTGGGGTTCACTTCAACCAATAGGACTATTTCCGAAAAGAAATTCAGAGCCTCTTCCGTGCCACCACACGTAAAGGGTTAACTGCAGTGGTGGTCTAAGCTTTTGGCGCAGAATTTAGGAAATAAAATAACTCACACGGGCATCGGCTCCTGCCTTGCTAGAGTCAATCTGCGGAATCCGCGGTCTGTCCACTGCCCCCCTTACCTGACCTTTCTCTGCACCCCCCCCCCAGATCCCCTTGACCTCCTCCGAATCCCACAAGGGCCCCAGGGGCTCAAGTTTAGCCTGAAGATGGGGAGAAGGAAGCAAGCTTATGCTTCCCCATTCATTCGCCCCGGGGGCTTTAGACTTTGCTGTGGGAGGGAAATGGGGGTGGGGGGTGCATGTAGAGGAACGCTGAAGGGGTTAATGGGAGCCCTCTGAATCCCAGCTTTATTTTTTCGGAGCCATTTATCAGATTTTACGGGGGGGACCTCCAAGGGCTCTCCGTTTCCACTGTGCGCCATCTAAACAGAGCCCAGGGCTAAAAATACAACATTTTTGTATAAATTGGACTCGCGGCCCGAGCGGCCGCCCCTATGAAAGTCCTCTTTGTGAAGACCGTGGAAACGGCGGACAAATAACTCTTTATTAATGCCACAAAAAACGCACTTTAATTATAGTTAGGCAGATCAGAGGTGGGGGGGGGGCGGCGGGAAAGAGGCGGCGGCGACCTCGGAAAATTCACAACCCAACTTTTGTGTCGAAAGAAAAGAAAAACAGAGGAAAAGACGGAGAGGAGAGACGGAGAGTCAGACGGAGCGAGGGAGACGGGTATAGCAGACGGAGGGAGGGAACCCCGCTCCTTACCCCCCCTCTTCTTTGTCGCACCTCCACCCTCGCCTTGATTTCTCTTAAAGGGGTAGACGCCGTCTAGAACGGCAGCTGGGTGGGGGAACTTCTCACTGATCCACCAGCTGGAGACTGAGGCCGCGTCCCCCGCGGCCCTGCCCCCCTTCTGGAGACGCCTGAGCTCGGGGCTCGCTCCCTGTCGCGCGCCGGGGCCGGAGGCGCATGTGGAAAAGTGATTAGAAATCCGGGTTCTGCAGAGTCACTTTTCGGCAGTGCTGGGGTGTGTACATTTCTAGCTGGAGAATACTTTTCCGTGAAAGAAAGGAAAGTGGGGAGGAGGGCCATCCCCGGGAAGGGGGAAGTCGAGATGGCTTTCGGGGGTGCATGACCCCACAGGTCTGTTGTCGGGTGGGCCGACGGCTGGGCAGGTGTTGCCCCTCCCCTTCTCATTCCGTGCTGCTCTGGCAGGAGAAGGGTTAATGTGGGGTGGGGTGGTGAGCGCCTACGTCAAAGGTGAGCAGGACGCCCCTGCCCCCGCCCCTCGGAGGTCCCCTCGGTTTCCGGTACCCGCGCTGGGCCGGCACAGCCAGCAACTCTGAGCGCCAGGCCGGGCCGGAGGCCTAACCATCCTCTGCTCGCGCCGCTGCCGCAGCCGCCGGGGATCCGGTTACCTGCCACCGCCGCCCCGCCCGGCCCCGCCCCGCCCCACGGGAAGCGCCTTCCTCTGCGTTCCCTTTCCAAACTCCAGGGCGGCGACGAAAGTCCTTTTCAATTATTCCCAGGGGAAATTGCGGCTCTGGGTCCGTGACCCTACCCTGCAGAGCCCTCAGAGAGTCGCCGGGTCCCTTCGTGGCCCATTCCCGAAGACGGAGGAAACACCAACCCCCACCAGTAGTGACTGCCTCCGGGCACCGACCGCTCACCGCTATAAATAATCTTTGGCTTGCGGCCACCCCTCGGGGTCTCGCCAGCCGGTGGCCGTAAGCCTGGAAATATTTATTCCGAGAGGCTCGGGAGCGCTAGGCGAGGAGGTGGGACGGGTGTGTGTGTGTCTAACTTCGGATCCTGCTGTCGGGGATACCTTTTCCCTTCCGAAAGTCTTTACTACACAACAGCCTTCCGCGGGTGCCCCCTGGGCCTCCCGCCTCCGTGCGTTATTTATTATCCTCTAGGCCCTACTTCCCAGTTCTTGTGCATGCTATGAAAAAAAAAAACTACATGCGTGTCTGGGGGGAGGAGCAAGGAACGGGTGCCTTAGGTGAGGTCCTCAGTCCCTCTCCCCCTGTCTCTAGAGGCTGGGCCTCCGGGAAGTCCCACTGGAGATGTGAGACCTGAGAAAGGTTTCTTGTGTGGCTCCCTCAGGGTTCTGGTTTCCAGTCCTCGAGGAGGGAGAAATATGGCAACGTGTTCAAGACTCACTTGCTGGGTAGGCCGCTGATACGCGTAACCGGCGCGGAGAACGTGCGCAAGATTCTCATGGGCGAGCACCACCTCGTGAGCACCGAATGGCCTCGCAGCACTCGCATGCTGCTGGGCCCAAATACTGTGGCCAACTCCATTGGCGACATCCACCGCAACAAACGCAAGGTAAGAGCCTTGCAACCTTGCTCTGGTTCTCTTCTTCCATCCACCCCATCTAAGTAAGGAGTCGTGAAAGCTCCGGGGAGGTCCCCACAGGAATCTGTGCCACCATTTGCACACCATGTTAGGGGATCCCGCAAATCCCTACCCAGGTGGCTACGAGTCTGGCCGGACCCACTGAGTCTGCCCTGTTGCTGGCCCATGGCGCCGACGTGAGTACCAACATGCTCAAAGGGTGACAGGGCCGAGCTTTAACATGAGAAGTAGAGCATTCAATGCCTGTCCCCACCGCGCCCCCACAAAACTGGAAAAAGAGTGCGGATAGTGGCCGGCATTCCCCCTCTTCTCCCGTTTCCTCCGGGAATTCCGAAGACAGAAGGGAAAGCAGTGGGCATCTCGTGGGCAGCGGTTGTAGGGCCTTCCCCGGTAGGGATGAGGTGACAATTGGGCCGCTGTGAGCACCAGTCTGGAAGGTGGGGGAAGGCTCAGGTTTGGAAAAGCAGCCCAAGCGCGGGCGGGGAACAAAGCCCCCTCCTCCCTCCTGCCCCCCTGCCCCCCACCCCGATACAGAGGAAAAGAAAGTGGGTGTTTATTCAGTGGATTTCCCGAGCGCCTGGAAGAGGTGCGGAGGAAGCGAGCCAGCGCGCACGGAGCGAGCCTCCCCACCCCCTCCCAGAGCCGCCGCCGCCGCCGCCGCCGCCGCCGCAGTGGCTCCGGGCGCGGGCGGCACGTGCTGTTTGAACTGCAGTAACCCGAAAACTGAGCCGCCCGCGGGCGGGGCGCGGGTCTGCGAGCGTAAAGCGGCGGGAGGGGGTGCTGCACGACCTCCCCTCCCTTCGTTTTTTCCACTCGGTCGGAGGACTCACCCAGGCTTGAAACTAAAAGGAAAGGAGCGGCAGCCTCAGATCTCCGGGAGGCGTGCGGAGCCCCGTGGAGCGGTGGCAGCCCCCCGCAGGAAGTCCGTGCGCGAGGTGGTCTCGCTGAACGTGGGGAGTTCATCTCCCAGTATTTGATGGCCTCTGAACTACCTGCCAAGTGTCTCACCTGGGCAGGCGGAGGGGGATAATCACACGGAGGGAGGGGACCCACGTCCTCCACCCAATAAAGCCAGTATTTTAGGGGCTGGAAAGGGACTCTCAAAGTCGTCTCCCCCACACGCCCCGCTAGAGCAGGAAGCGGTAATACTGCCCTGGGGCAGGTGGGCGGGAGTTCTGGGGAGGGTCTGGGAGGGAGCCCCAGGCGCCGGGATGGGGGCTTTTCAAACTCGTTGGACACTTCTTTTTTTCTTAGTCTTTGTGACTCCACCAAAAGCCCATTGAAGGAGCTCGGAGAGAACTGAGACTGAGAAAGCCAAACCCAGCTCCTAAGAATGCCCTGGTTCTTCATTTTATCTTTATAGGGACTTTGAAAATAAAACAATCACTGTCCGCTTCTCCCTGAAGAAAGCTTGAGAGACTTTAAGAAGGACTGGAAGCAAAGAAAGGCAGGCAGGGCCTGTAGCATGGCCACCCATGGAAAGAGTTGTTTCTGGGCCACCGAGCAGAGCCCTAATCAGTTCTGCCCAACTGAGGTTGCCAGGAGTTGGAAGGGAGGGGTGTGGTGGGGAGAGGGGCTAGGAGGAAGACATGGTCAGGACCCCAGTGTGAGACCCGGGGGGTCAGAGGACTTTTGGCCTAGGGTATTGCCTTGTGATTTCACCACCCTCTGCCAGACTTGGCCTTAGGCCTCCAGGTGGGGAAGACCTGCCCTGCAAAGCCCCAAGGTTTTGGCCTACATTGTCCATTCCTGAGGAGGAATGAGATGGCACAGGTTAATACTGCCAGAGCAGCATGGAGAAAGAATGGGGGGTACGGAGGGCTATGAGGCGGGGATAGGAACCAAGGACCATGGATGGGCACTGCTGGTGTTTCTTGGGGCACCCCTGTCCTCTAGTTCCTTGAAGGTAGGAAGTAACCAGAAAGCAGTTCTTCCTGATTCTGGCTTGGAATCCCAATGCAAGGCCTTCTCTAGTTGTGTGCCTGCTGAGTGGCATGTTTATGGCTTCTGTGGTAAGTGGGTAGAGAAAAGGGTCCTTCCCCCCAACTCTCACCTATTGATGTTCCATAAACTTGGGCTTACTGAACTAAATGGCAGGTATTGGGTTAGGCACAAACACAGAAGCAGGAAACTTAGCCCATGCCTCAAGAAGTATAGTCTAACCAGAAGGATAGGAACAGTCAGGACACATATTAGTACGGGACGGAATGGCCAATCTTCTGGGCAAATTCCCAGTCTGGCCAGCATGGGGGCTACCATGTGCCACTTACACTGCTTTCTCCAAGCCCGTGCTACCTCAGGGCTGGAGGTGGGATGCTGGGCCAAGCCTCTGCCTGGTTAGGGTGTGTACGCAGGAAGTGGGGTACAGGTGTGCTAGGGTCCTGGTGGCAGGGAACTAGGAGCGTCACTATTTCCATGGGGCCTCATGTCCCACCCCTTCTCTGGGAGGTCTGACCAGATGTGCTGGGAAGGGGCTGCTTACAGGCATCACTGCCTTCCAGGTGCTTATCCCGGCTTCCCTGGTGGTCTAGGGCCAAGAGGGGTGGGGTTGCCAGAGAGAAAGTCTTGCCAGTCTAACAGACTTCTGACTGGAAGAAGTCAATCCTGTACCCTACAACCATGACCTCAGACTGGGTTACTCCCCCTTTGTTACCCTTCCCTATGCCTGGGCCTGGGGTTGATAGGGGAGGACCCCATCCCTCATGGTTTGCAGGGATACTAGGGTATTGCGCTAGGAGGGTGGTTGGAATCGGGGAGGGGAAACTGGGGGGAGGGGTTGTCAGAGACAAAGAAGAGTCAGGGACAGATCTGGAAGGCTCCAAAGCCCAAGCCCACACACCAGGATGGACGGGGCCTTTCGTCCTCTTTTCCTTTGGGGATAGGATGGGCACTCTCCCACCCCAAAGAGCCAGCAGCTTCAGGGCACCTCAGACAGTGGCCCTCTCAGAACTTGGAAAGCATCCCAGGTGATACCCTTAGCCTTAGAGCCCTGGACTGGGACACACCGCAGAGGTGGTCTTTTTGCCCCTGGTATGGAGACTCTTTGGATACAGGAACGTCTGCATCCAAGGCTGAGGTGGGGAAACAGCTCAATGGGCTGTGGAGGCAGGATGAAGAAGCCCCGCTTTCTTGTCAGAAACCCCTGCATCCTGGGCTCAGTGTCAGGATGGAAAGGCCAGCAGGTACCTCAGCAGGAGGGCAGAGCCAGAGGATCCCTGCTGGGGGATCCTGAGGGAGGGCAGCCCCAACTGCCTCTCAGTGACCTTTGAAACTGTGCGCAGCCTCTCACTGCGAAGTCTGTGAAATCTGTCCACTGGGCTCAACTTGGGACATAAGTCCCCACCTGAATTAGATGGGAAGGCGGTGGCACAACTAAGCAACGCTGTTGCTGGAGCTCAGCTCCAGTCTCCTGGCATAGGCACAGAGTCTTTGTTCTGCCAGCTGAAGTCCTTCACCCAAAAGTTACTGTAGCATCAGTTGGTGTGTGAAGGGGTGGCTGAGGGGGAGGGTGGCAGCCTCGGATCTCTCTGAAGGTCAGCGGGGGAGGGAGCGCACAGCCAGCCACCATGGTGCCTGGGAGTGAGCACCTCCCTCTGCACGCTCTTATGCCAGGCAGTAGGGCAGCAGGCTGCTGTGCAGCTAGGCTTGGGGGGGCGTGGCCTCCTTTTTCCCTTTGTTCTGTGTCCTTCCAGGCTGGGGAGGGGTCCAAGGCTGTGATGCTGATGTGTTTGTTCACTCTCTCAGCCTTGGAAGCCTTTGTGGACTTGGTGGGTATAGGGGGGATTGACAGGGGTCTGCTCTGGCCTGATTCCCCGGAGCCAGTTGCTGTGTCCAACCAGGTTGCCCAGGTGGAAAGGCAGGGCCAGTGCTGGGAAGTGCTAGAGAAAGCCAGAGTCACCAGAAGAGTTGACCTTACCCTTTGAATAAACCAGAGAGGGGAGTTCCCTTCAGGTTTCTTAGATAAATCCAGAGTCCCCAGGACTATAGGAGGGCTAGGAGGGAGGGTTTGACTAGAGGAGACTGAGAGTAAGGCGCCCTGGTGGGTGTGGCCAGTCATGTCCTAGACTGTGACCTTGGGAAAGCCCTTTCCCCTTGGGGCCTTAACTTTCCAAGGGGGTTTCTCTCTGGCTGAAACTTTCAGAACCTTTTTCAGATTCTGTGGCTCAGCAGGTACTTGCCAAATTCTGCCCTCTCCTCCCCCACCACAAGCTTTTATTGTGTGTGGAAGGGTTGAGGGGAGCTGGAAATTAGAGCTAGAGTCACATGGGGGACAGGTACTGTTTTCCCACAGATCCTGGGGAATCCAGAAGAGGCCTGCACAGCCTGGGGAGTCTGGGCCTGAGGGGCTGAATGGAGACCAGCTCAGAAGGCAGCCAGCATGAAATTGAGGCCCACTGGAAATGCCAAGCAGCTGGGAAGATGACGTCCTCTCTTGTCCTCCCTCTTACTTGAGTATAAAGTACACACCTTGGCGTCACCCCGTGCGGACAGCTGCCTCAGAGGCTGCCTGTTATTCTTTCCACTCTGCAGGCCGTGGCTCCGGTGGCTTGGCTGGCGGGTTGGCCTGCCCAGGCCCCCACCCTCCCAGGCAGCCACTTCCATTCATTCCTCCCCACTGTCTGAGTCATTGGCCAGGGGAATGGGTTCCCTCTCTAGAACTTCCTCCTCCCATGGTTGCCTGTCCATCTGTCTGTCCATCCACAGCCACCAGCAGAGGTTTTCTGGCCGAGTGGGCCAGCACATAGCGGTTCCCGTGAGCATCTCCCCTTTGGAGGCACTGGGCAAGAGGCAGGAGGGAGGAAAGCATTTGCAGATACAATTATAGGGAACTGAACATTGAAAAGCCCCCTGGTGGTTCTCCCTGAGCCCTGCTGTGGAATCAACTGCCATTCCTGGGAGACAGAACCAGGGATGTGACCTCTTGAGACAACTGTGTTGTTGTGGAGACCGATATTGTTGGGGGGATGGTTTCCAAGCACATCCTTCAGGGCAGGAGCTCATCCTGGCCTGTCTGTGCCCAGGAGTTCCCAGATCCGGGTGGGCCGCCCGTGCTCTCCCCAGCACCAGCCAGCCAGGCGGGTAGTCATACCTGCCTGTCGCTCCCTCTGCAGGTTTCTGCCTGGGCCTTGCTGGTTCCCGATGACCTTTGTCCCGCATTCTTGGTTCACTTTTGGGAATTCCGAGGGAAGCCCCAGAGAGAAACAAAGCCTGCCTGGCTCTGGTTACACCTGTGGTCAGGGCATTGGCTCTGGGGGCCGGCAGCCCTTCCCCACTTCACACTGAGCCGCTCCTCCAGCACCTTCCCATTGCCCCAGTGCTGACCCCACCCGCCCCTCAGGGCGGCCTCCCTCTGCCTTGGCCAGCACCTCCGCCTCCTTCTGGCCTTTGTGGCGGGTGGTGGTTTCTGGGCTGCCCCGGCTTCGGGAAGTGCCCATGTTGTTAACCCTGGGCACAGACCCAGGGATGAGGCCCTGGAGTTTTCCTGGCGCCTGGGAGGCCCTGATGCCTGTGGAACAGCTGGGCTGGAGGCAGGAGCGTGGACTTGGTGACCTCTGAGTGAAGCCCCTTGGCCTGGAGTACAGCAGCCTACCTCTGCTTGCTCCTTGCATATGGGTAGTCTCTCCCCTTTATGGAGGCTCTGAGGGGCTCATGGGACAGCCAGGTGGAAAGGGACCCCAGAATATCCAGTTAGACTTCTAGGTGGTTCAAGATAAGAACCCTGGTCTTGGCTATAATTTTCTTTTCAGAAGTCCCATACTGGGAGTATTGCAGGCTGATGGGCTTCCTGGGATCACTCAGCTCTTGACCTTGCTCAGTGTGGACTCCCTGTGCTCGGAGTCCCTGTGTTCAGTCCTAGTTTCCTCTGGATCCCCGCTGCCCTCCTTGGCCCCCAAGGCTGGGACAGAGCGATTCAGCCAGCCATCACTAGAGGGCGCAGGAAATGTAACCTTTAGGGCAGGGCAAGGCAGGTCTTGTCAGTGGGTCTTGCCTGTTCACTTCTAAGTGGGCGGAGGGGTGAAGTAAGGGCTCTCAGTACTCCCCCTTTCGAACCCTGGGGCCTAAGTCACTTGGGGTGTATAACTAGGTGCCTGGCAGACACTTACCAACTGATTCGTGCAGTGCCAGATTTGATGCTCTGAAGGGAGAGCATCCAAGGTCACATGGGTACAGGTGTTGGTGCGCTCTCTAGTTGGATAGGAAGCCCAGAGATCAGCTGGTTCAACTTCACCATTTTACAAATGAAGAAACTGAGGCTGGGGGGGGTGGCAGTTGAGTGGGCCATAATTACAGTAAGTGGGTGAATGACCCTGGATTAAAACTCAGGAATCTGGGTGCCCGCCTGTCTTTCCCTACCACCCCACTGCATATTAGAGTCTTGTTGATTTGATTTTGACTGGTTCTCCTCAGCCTGGCCTCTGCCCTATCCCCCCTTCCACATGTCCACATTTTGGCTCTGGTCTCCTGGGCGCTGGGGACCCTGGCTAGGCCCCGCCCCCTCCCCTCTGTGACAGTACCCTTCCGTCTGTCCTGGGCTGGCTGGCTCTGGCGCGGCCTCCCTGTCCCAGCCCCTCCCCAGCGAGGTCTGGTAGCCACAGAGTTATCTTTCTGCCTCTCTGGTGAGCCTGCTCAGCTCCTACACACCACTCGTTGCTTACCTCACGTCTCTGTGCTGTTTTTAAGGGCCCTTAGTTGGCTGTGTTGGGCTATGGGCACAGGCCCACTCCCAGACTCTCCTACCAAGAGCTGAACCTGGAATCCTAAGGAGCAGGGTCGGGGACTGAGACAGAAAGCATGGCCTTTATCCATAGCCCCCTCAAGGGCTGCGGCAGCTGAGGCGCCCCTGGTAGTCCCCAGGATCCCTGCAACTGAGCAAGATGTGGATGACCCATCTGGGTCTGAGCTGCCCTTGGCCACCTCCTTCATCCTCCTACCTTTCAGCTGTCCCCTAGTAGCAGAAGCAGCCCCAAACAGTGCTGGCTTCTCTGCCCCTCACTGGCCTCTTTCCCTCCCTCCCTCTGCCCACCGGGAATTTCGGAATGAAAGTGCTATTGTGAATGCCTGGCTGGGCCACTGAAGGGCCAGCACTGTTATTTCTGCAAACCAGCCCTCCCATTAGCCATGCAGGGCTGAGGCCAGGAAAATGTTACCTTTTCCTCCTCGAGCTGACTGCAGGGGAAATTCTCACATTTACAGTTTGTGCGGTGGTTGTGTTTGGGGGGCAGGAGGGAGGGCGGGCGCGTGTGTGTGGTTTGCATGGGGTAGGGTTGGGGGGGCTAGAGGACTATTTGTCTCCTTCCTCTACTCTGCACCTCCCCTCACTGCCTCCCCGATGACCTTCCCCTTGGCACTGGTGGGGGCATCCCCCTTCTGCGTTGGACTTTGGGTGGGGGATGGAAGTTGTTGGTTATAAGCAGGACCCACAGGCCACAGTAAATAAACGAACACCCTCCCTCTCCTGCACACCATGGGCAGCAACATGAACGACATGTGCAGAGCGATGGGGTGCGGGGGGGGGGGGGGCGGCGCGAGAGGAGATGAGGAATAAGGAGGCTGGAAAGCAGGGTAGGTAGAAACAGGGCCTCACTGGCTACTTAAAATGGACCGGGAAAAAGCAGGGAATTAAAAAGGCTTCTGTTTGGTTTTGTGATATTCTGGGATGGAAAGCCTTGTCCCCATCCCCCTGCCTCCAGACCAAGCCACGCTAAAGACATTTGGATGGCTCAGTGTTGACAGAGTCCCTAGGATCCCACCCACTAGGTGTTTCCCAGGAGTGAGCAATTTTGGGTCTTATGAAGTTGTGTTTGCTATTTAACCCCAGACCCTCTTGTTCTCCCCTCAGTGGAAGAGAAAAACCACCTACGGCTTTCTGCCTCTTCTTTGTCCACTCTGTTTTCTATTCCTCTGGAACACTTCTGAAGCGTGTCCTGGGAATCTGGGAGTGAGCCCCTGCAGGGAAGGGTTGGCCCCCCCTCCAGCCTGGCCCAGCCCCCTCCTGCACTGCCCCCAGCTGGGATGCCCGCATGGCCTGCAGACCTGCTGGCAGCCGGACTGCACAGTCCCCAGGGCTTTGATGGTTTTTGTGGCACGTAGCTTTCGGGGAGGGCAAGGGAGGTGGTTGTATCAAAAAGGAGATGACAGCTCAGGACATCCTGTGAATGAGGTGGAAGGTCCTGACTTCAAATAAAAATGTTTCTGAACCCTGCTTTAACCCTGTCCTTCCTGTGTTTTCCTCCCCTAAAACACAGCAGTGGGTGGGGGCATTCAGAGTAGGGGAGTCAGTGAGCAGACTGTCTGGGTGTGTGGTGATACCTGGAATTATTCCTACTGCAGTCATGGGATCCGGGCTTCAGCCAGACCCGGGCACCCATCTGAGAGCTGCCTGCCTCTCTGCCCTCCAGGTCTTCTCCAAGGTCTTCAGTCATGAGGCTTTGGAGAGCTACCTGCCCAAGATCCAGCTGGTGATCCAGGACACGCTGCGTGCCTGGAGCAGCCACCCTGAGGCCATCAATGTGTACCAGGAGGCCCAGAAGCTGACCTTCCGCATGGCCATCCGTGTGCTGCTGGGCTTCAGCATCCCGGAAGAGGACTTGGGACACCTCTTTGAGGTCTACCAGCAGTTCGTGGAGAACGTCTTCTCCCTGCCTGTTGACTTGCCCTTTAGCGGCTACCGGCGGGTGAGCACCTGGGGCCCAGGAAGAGAGAGGCAGAGGCACCTGTGAGCCCACCTGAGGGGGGGGCAGCTGACCGCTCGAACACTCCCTGGTCACTGGCAGTGCAGGGTGGCCTTCGCAGAGTGGTCTCTGAGGCTGAGATGAAAAGTTCGCAGAGGAATCCCTTACCCTGCCCTGCCTGGCGGTGGGACCCTCGGGGGCCCTGCCCCTTCTGCTGGGTGATTAGATGCTTCCTTCTCCCCCCAGGGCATTCAAGCCCGGCAGATCCTCCAGAAGGGCCTGGAAAAGGCAATTCGGGAGAAGCTGCAGTGCACCCAGGGGAAAGACTACTCGGACGCCCTGGATATCCTCATCGAGAGCAGCAAGGAGCACGGGAAGGAGATGACCATGCAGGAGCTGAAGGTGGGGGGGCCTCCCCAGCGCACCCTGCCCTGCACGGGAGCGGTACTGAATAGGAAGGGCACCCAGGCATTTCTACCCAGAGTCCTGTTGCACAGGCACAGTTCTCTGAGCAGCCCTCACCGCACCAGGGCTGAGGGCTGAGCCAGAAGAGAGACCTTGTGTCTGCCTGCCATGGGCATGGTCTGTGGGGAGGGCAAGAAGCGCCCCGACGGGTGGGCTTGCCCTGCTCCCCTCCCCCCAGTTGTGCTCCCAGTTCTACTGGCGATAGGGCCACCACTGTGCCTGGGCCCCATGCTCTCCGTCCTGCCCAGGCCCATCTACCATTTTTCAAATATGCCAAAATTGTTCCTTAGGAATCTCTGCATAGTCTGGGTGTTGGTGGTAGTGTATTGACCCCTCTCCCCTGTATTCACAATTTCAGTGCATTTTATGGCTCAGTCACCCTGGGAGGTCATTTAAGGAAGGGGACACTCCTTGCCTGGACCAAACCCCTCCTACCCCATTATCTCTTTGACAGTTTTCCAGCCTGCCTGGCACTGGCTAAGCCTGTTTGGGCTGCAGCACCAAGACTGTCCACACTGGGCCCAATAGGATCCCTGCCCTCCCTAGCCCCGATCTGGACTGGAGTCCATATTTATAAAGTCAGAACTTGAAATGAGAGGGCCTGTTGGGACCTTTCTGTACATACCTTTAGTGGAGGTCTCCAAGTCATCTGGGGGCCATGTCCCCGTGCCTTCTCCCAGCAGCCTCATGCTAGGCCCTGCTGAGTGTGGCCCCAGGCTGTTTTTCAGACCCCATTAGCTCTCCTGACTACCTACCAGAGACCCTACTCCTGGAAGGGAGGAAGGAGCTGGGACTTTGAGCTGGAGGGTCAGCATTTAGGCCCTACAGCTCCCCTATGTGTCCTGACATACTTACCTGCACTGCACCTGGCTCCTTTGAATTTGTTATTTTTCTTGGGGGCTCGGCTCACTGCACTGATTAGACCTGCTAAGGCTGGCCCTAGAATCTAGCAGTGAGTGAGAAGTGACCCTACTTACCCCAGGAGATGTCCAGGCTAGTCTGAGTTGCAGCAGTTCTCTCTTGCCCAGTCAGGATACTGCCCCGGTGACCTGTGTCCATCGTGGCCTCAATGCCACAGCAACATGAGGCTCAGAAGTGGGTAGCATGTGGTTAGATGACCCTGGGAAATGGGGGGCACTGGCAGAGCAGGGCTGCCCCCAGACTGGGCCTACCTGGCTGACTGAGATCACCAATGGTGTGCTCTTTGCTGCTGCAGGACGGGACCCTGGAACTGATCTTTGCGGCCTATGCCACCACTGCCAGTGCCAGCACCTCGCTCATCATGCAGCTGCTGAAGCACCCGGCCGTGCTAGAAAAGCTGAGGGAGGAGCTTCGAGCCCAGGGCATCCTGCACAGTGGCGGCTGCCCTTGCGAGGGCACGCTTCGCCTGGACACGCTCAGTGGGCTGCACTACCTGGACTGTGTCATCAAGGAGGTCATGCGCCTTTTCACACCCATCTCTGGTGGCTATCGCACTGTGCTGCAGACCTTCGAGCTTGATGTGAGGCTGGGTCCCTTGGGGTTGGGGCTCAGGGAGTATGTGGAAGCACCGTGTCGGGGCGTGTGAGGGTATTCCTGCCTGATGGGGAGATGGTGCTCTCTTCCAGGGAGCCACCCCGCCCCAAGGGCTGGCTCAGATGAAACCGATCTGGTATCATATGTGATGTGGCATGTGGACACCTGCAAATAAGAGACAGCACTGACATGCTGAGGGGATGGCTGGGCAGGCCTGGGGGACTATAGTGAGGGTGTCCCTAGGAACATCTGGGTGAGGGCTGGCAGGCAGGAAGTTCTGGGCCCTCTCGAACCTTCTTTGGCTCTCACCACCCCAACCCAACCTTACCCCTATTGTGTCTCCAGGGTTTCCAGATCCCCAAAGGCTGGAGTGTCATGTACAGCATCCGGGATACCCACGACACGGCGCCCGTCTTCAAAGACGTGAACGTGTTCGATCCAGACCGCTTTGGTCAGGCGAGGAGTGAAGATAAAGATGGCCGCTTTCATTACCTCCCGTTTGGCGGTGGTGTCCGGACCTGCCTGGGCAAGCACCTGGCCAAGCTCTTCCTGAAAGTGCTGGCGGTGGAGCTGGCCAGCACAAGCCGCTTTGAGCTGGCCACCCGGACTTTCCCCCGCATTACCTTGGTCCCCGTGGTGCACCCCGTGGACGGCCTCAGTGTCAAATTCTTTGGCCTGGACTCCAACCAGAACAAGATTCTGCCAGAGACGGAGGCCATGCTGAGCGCCACGGTCTAACTGCCCCCAGCCCATCCCCAGCCTCCACCCAGCCAGGCTTGGGCGTGGGAGGGGGTGGAAGGGTAGAAACCTGTGTGTGGGAGGGGCTGAACCTGGAGAAGGGGGAGCAGCCCCTCAGACCTTGCCCTCCCCTGTCCCCCGTCCCTGGCAAACCCTACCCAAAGCTAAAAGGGCCCAGTCCTTCTGGGAAGTGAGGGCCCTCTGCCTGGCTCCTGCTTCTCTCCAGTCTCTTTCTGGTTCCCACCAGCTTAGCTCCTGGAAAAGGGCGTGGCTGGGGGCGCCGCATGCCAGTTACAGTGTTAAATGTCAGTTAGCTCGTGCTGCAGCATTTGCTTGTGATGTTCCGAACTGGTCCTCTCCTCCTGTTTCTTTTGGACCCTTGTAGTTTGTGAGGGCAGGTGGTTAATGGGGTAGGGAGGAGAGAGGTGGCCCCTTTGGCCCTCTTCAGACTCCTCCGCCTGCTCCCGCTTTGGCTTAGACGGGGGTGAGTACCCCTCCTGGGGTGGCTGTCCAGGGCCAGCATCCTGAGAAACAATGCGAGTCACCCTTGGCCAGGGCTGGGGTTGCAATTAGCCCATGAAATTACCTATTGCTGCTACTTTTTCTCTCCTCTGACCTTGGGGCAAAGGAGCTCCAGGCTCTGTCCTCCCAGCATTCTCCCTGGTGGCCCTGGGCATGCGCACTGACATCCCCACTTCCCACCGGGAGACCTGGAGCCTATTTTGTTTCACATGCATCCGAGGCTGTTGGCTCCTGGGCTGCTCCCTGTGGCGTCCCCATATTTATTCACTGATGTAACCAGGTCTTGGCATTACTGGGGTCCGGAGCAAGTGTCTCCTGACCCCTAACGTTGGTCCCAGCTGTCCCAGGCAGGAAATCTGCAAGTAACCTACTCTTTCTCCAGACTGCAGACTTTTTGTGGGTTCAGCATCAGAGCCGTACTTCCCAGGTGAAGCCCAGCACCTCTGCCTTTGTTCCCTGGTGGAGGTAGGGAAACAGCTCACTGCCTTGGTCCCTCTTCTGTCAAAAATCCCAATCACTGATCACGTGTGCATTTGGAGGCTGCCAAGATCCCCTGCCTGGCCACCATTCACCCCAGTGGCCCCACTCCAGCTTGTGAGTATGGGGCAAGGATACGGGTTCTTTCTTCTGACTGGAGCAAAGGTCTCCGTCACCCCTTCCTTAACCCTTACCCTTTGTCTGTAGCCCTTGGAAAGGTGTCATTGACGTCTCTTCCCACCTCTTTGCCACTGTCTGCTTAGTCCAGTTCAGGGGTATGGGGACAAAATGAAGGCAAGGCAGGTAAGTGTAGAAGGCAGCCCTTCCTCAGCCCTCTACAAGGTCTGAGACAGCTGAGGGAGGCTGCAGGACAGATGAGGAGGAGGGTACGTGTGATTTGTCAGAAGTGATTTGCTTGAAAACTGACCAATTGGGATGACTGGGGGAGAAGGGAGCAGCTCCTGCCACTGGCATTTTGAGTGTTGGCAATTTGGGGTGCCTCCTGGGGATGGGTTAGGAGCCCTGGGCGAGTCTAGCAATTTTTGTCTGTTTTCAGTTTTTTTCTTTGTTTTCTGTGTTTCTCTTTTCACTTTTGATGTTATAAAATCAAGAATCCTTTGATAAGAAATCAAAACCACACAAGAATGCGGGACTTCCAGCCCCTAACTGCTGCTTTGAGCAGTGGCCTTGCGTGCTGCTCAGTTTCAGCGGGCAGATGCCAGACTCCCACTCTCACTCCAGCTCACACCTACCTTGTGGTAGACTTTACAAGAAGAGGTTCAGACCAGACAGACTGTTCTAGAATCCCCTGTCCTCAAGTGTCTCATCTGACGCCTCCTTAGAACACACATTATGGGCAAAAATGAACATCTAAAAAAAATTTAGGGAGCTCTTTCAACCCCCCCTCCCCCCCGCAACACACACCACATCCTAAAAAACAGGCAAAAATGCGTAAAGATTCATCAAAGCTTGCTGAACAGTTGGTTGATGTACTAGAATCTGTTACCCACAAAAAGGCCCAGTGTCTGGAAGGCCGGCTCTCCTTTAAGCTGGCCCAGGGTGTCCTGAACCAATGGTGTGGACCGAGTGTCTGGGAATACAGTGAATACAGCTTCAGGCCGGAAGTCACCTGCCTGACCCGGGTGCGAGTCGGGGGGCCAGAGGGCTCAGGGAAACCTCCGTGTCTTGCCCTGGGGTGACTAGCCTGGGAGGGGGCAGAGAAGGCACAGAGGAGGGGGATGCCTGTGAGGGAGGAAGAAGGATCATGTGCCCTGCTGGGTCTCAAAGGCAACGAGAAGAGAACTGAAGAAAGCTCTTGACTGGCTGACAAGGGTTCCAATGTCGAAATGCACCCATCTCTCTAGGTCTGTCTGTGTCTGTGTGTCGTGTAGAGGTTTTATAGAGGTAGCACTTAGATGGTTGATGTTTTCTCACTTACCATTCCTAACTCTTGTAACTTGACATTGAAAAGACAAAACTCTAACTGCCATGGGCTTGCAGATTGAAGCACTTTCGATGTTGGGCGCTGGCGTTTGTGTCCCGGGCGCCACCCTGCCCTGCCCGGAGAGCTATAATATTATTTTATACACAAGACTTTTTTTTTCATAAATGTTATAATTTTGTGTCTGTCTTTATAAACTATTATAAGTACTATTTTTGTTATAATTCAAAATAGATATTTAGTATAAAGTTTTTGCTGTTAAATATTTGTTATTTAGTAAAATGAATTTTCCTCTATTGTAAACATGGTTCAAAATATTAATATGTTTTTATCACAGTTGTTTTAATATTGAAAAGCACTTGTGTGTTTTGTTTTGATATGAAACTGGTGCCGTGTGAGTGTTTTTGCTGTCATGTGGTTTTAATCTGTATATAATATTCCATGTTGCATATTAAAAAAATGAATGTTGTGCATTTTGTGATTTTGAAAATACTCAATGTGGCTCTTTTATAGGCTTCCATAATAAATCGTGGGGACCCACCCTCGCTTGGCTTTCTGGTTTCTACTTCCCAAACCTCCCTAAAAGCGCTCCTGGCACGGCCTTCCCTTCAACCGTGCCCGCTTTCCACGCCATCCCCATCACTTGGGATTCCTTCCCTGCCACCTGGGTCCTGCAAGGCCCCCGCCATTTCCTCAGGCACAGAGAAGTGCTTGGCGGTGTCCTCTGAGGAGCAGCTTCCCCTGGGGAGGGGGAGAGGGACCCAGCTGGCTCCCTGGTCGAGTGTGCCATGACTGTCTGGGCCGGGAGTCTCGGCACTGGATACAGCTTCCCAGGGCACCGAGGGCCTGTCCTCAGAGTCACCTGGTTTACCTGAGTAGGATGCTCATGTCCAGAGCTGGACTTCAGCCCCTGCCTGCAGGTGATTCTCAAAGCCTATTTTTTCAGTAAGTTCCAGAGTAAATGGAGTCTCTGATCAAATATACTCTGGAAAGAGGTTAAATCGCTGGACAGTTTCCTTCCCTGCAGGACTCCCCAGGACCGTGAGCCTGAGGATGGGGACGCTAAGGGGAGGCATGGTGTAAAGTAGATGCAGGTTTCAGGGATCCCCAAGCCTATTTAATGACTGAAACCACGTCCTCTTAGCCAATTATCATGCTCTGAAGAGCTGCTCCCAAGTGTGACCACCATGGGCTGGAGATGAGGCCAGCAACGCACCGAGCTCCAGTGCAAAACAGGGACCACCCAGAGCATCCCCAAGACAGCCAGGCTGCAGGTGGGCAGGAGTGGCTGTAAGATGCAGAGCTGTGGCCCTCAGCTGCCCAAGGAACCAGGGGACTTGACCCTGGCAAGGGAAAAGCTTCATAGTACCAGACCGGCCCAAGCTCTGTCATGCCCCGTCTTGCCCCGTCTTCTCTCAAGGTCTCAGGAGGGAAAGCCCTTTCCTGGTTGGCCTAAGAAAGGCCAGGTTATGACTTCAGTGTTGCTTTTCAATTCAATCAGATCCAACCTTTGGAACTTCTGGCCCAGACACACCCAGGGATCAGGGCTATCCCTGCCTGGACACCCAGAGGAGGGTCAGCCTCTGCCCAAGGCCACCAGGGCGGGGCATTCAGCATGCCCTGACACCCTGCCCTTTGCCCTGTGCCATCTGTCTTTCTGCTCCACCTGCCCCTCCCCACCGTGCCCAGGTCTGCTGTCCCCAACTGCTAGCTCTAACCACCTCCCCAGGGTGGAGGAGAATGAGGGTGTGCCCCCTTGATCCGAAAGATAAAGCAGCATCTGGGTGGCAGGGACTTCCCGGGTCACACAGAAGGGAGGGGTGGTCCTTGTGCCAGAACCGGTGCCATCTGCCCCAGCCAGCTCATGGCCATGCTGAGGGGCTCCCTGACGTCTCAGATAGAGGCCTCTGGGCTCCATATGAAGCAGCAGTGACCATCCCCACTTCCAGTGGGAAACAAGCTGGGGGATGCTAGTAGTTTTTCACTGAATTCCATGTCCTGGGGGATGCCTGTGGCAGCAGGGGTGAAGGAAGCGTGGCCCCTAGCCTGTCCTCCGGCTGACTGCCCTGCTGTGGGTGGCTAGCCTGTCATCACCCAGTCTGCCCTTGCCTCTCCCTGCTGGGTTGGTGACGTCCCCCACATGGCTGCCTGCTCTCGGGATCTCCTGGCCTGGAAGGAGAACACAGGCCATTGTGGACAGGCAAACACAGCCGATGTTTGTCCAGGGATTGGGGCGCCAGTTTGGAGGGAACTTGCAGACCGCACATTCTACCACCTCCCAGCACTTTTCCAAAACAGCCTGGCCTTTGCTGGGCCTGGCTAACCGGGGTGGCTGGGGGCTGGAAGCCAGGAAAAGGGCAGGGGAAAGCAGGGCCTTGGGGCCAGCAGGGTGAGGTGGACCAGGTGAGGGAGAACCAGGCCTCTGCCAGGGCCAGCCAGCTCAGCTCTGATGTGCCTTGGAGGGGAAAGAGAGAGAAGGGAGCGTGTCTGCATTGGGGGCTAAAGGAAAAACAAACTCGACTTGCCTCACTGTGTCTTCAGGCTGAGTCAGCCAGGTCCAGAGGCAGGGGTGGAAAGGCAGCCCCTCTTCCCCCAAGTGACCTCCCTTTCACCAGAAGAGATTGACTTGGCCTCAAATTTTGCCTCCACTGGTGTTTGCCCCTCTTAGGGGCTCTGATTACCCAGGAGACACTTATTCTAGCTCCTTCAGCCTTGATCTCCTTCATCTGGGTAAAGAGAACCTATTGCTTCTACCCTCCTGCCCCACCCCTGCCTGGTACTCTAAGATTCCGGCCCCCTCCAACTGCCCCCCCATCCTGCACAGTAGGACAGTGACAAGTGAGCCCACAGACTTCCATGGGCATGCAGGGCTATGACAGACTCCTGGGGGGAGCTGGGTCTCCCCTGGAGCCATCTGAGGCACATGGGGGTTCCTTGGCTGTCAGTACCTAGGTGGCTGCTTGAGAGTATGAGGCTCCCTAGGGGGCACTGAGGGTAGTCTTCGGGGCAGGTGTGCCTTGGCAGTGTCCACTTGCCTGGCTATATCCCTCCCTTCCTCGTTAGCACCCACAGAAGCCCTTCTTGACTTGCCTGTGTAGCCTTGATGTTTTGACAAGTCCTTCTGCTGTGACTTGGGCTTTGATTCCCTGAGTCAAATATTTTTTAGAAAACATTGAGAGTGGTGCCTCCTGGGGGTGTGCGTCCAGAAGGGGAGAGAGACTCACCCTGACCCCATCACTGCAGGGGTCCCTTCGAAACCACCTGGAAGGATTCTGGCCTGATTTGCTCCTCATGCCCATTTCTTGGGCAAGGACATAACTACCTTTGTTTGGTTGTCTCGGGGTGGGGGTAGAGAGATTGCATATGTCTGGCCGCCCAAGGTAGAGGTGGGAGAGAGGAGTGGGAAGAGACAGATGGAAAGTTATCCCAGCCGCAGCCCCAGAGTGAGGAGCGGGAGCTAACAATCGGGGCAGGGGCCTAAGGGCTGGGGGTGGGGAGGGGAAGACAAGGGCTATGAAGTGATAGGCCAGGAGTGCAGGAAGGGAGGGTGGGTGATGAGTGACATATCAAGAGTGGAGACGTTCTTAAGTGGGAGCCCCTGCTGCTTCACCTGACATTGTTTGCTTTACAATGATGTCAACTCTTTGTCCATCAAAACAAGGTCTGCCAAGCTCCCTGGGGCTGTGTGTGACTTTCGTGTTTCGTTTTGGACACTTACAGATTCACAGGAAGCTGCAAAGGTAGTACAGGGCAGGTCCTGTGCACCCTTCACCCAATTTCCCTAACAGCTTCTCAGGTAATTTTGTACAATGTCAAAACTCGACATTGACACAGGTACAATGGTTATGTAGTTTGATGTCAGTGTCATGCTTACAGATTTGTGTAACTAGCACTGCAAATCAAAATTATGATTCCATCAACACAAGGATCACCCTCATCTTTAAGAGTGGTGAGAGGGGACATCCTTGCCTGCCTCCAGTTTAGGGAAAAGGCATTCAATTAAGACACTTGCCATTAAGTGTGCTGTTAGCTATAAGATGAGATGGTTCCCTTCTTTTGCTAACTTGCAGAGACTTTTTGGAAATTGTAAATGGGTATTGGATTTTATAAAATGCTTTTTCTGTGTCAAGTGATGTGATCAAATGATTTTTCCTCTATTGCCTGTTGAAATAGTGCATTACACTGATGTAATTTTGAATGTTGAATCAGTTTTCCACACATGGAACAAATCTCATTTGGTTACTAGGTAAAATTTTTTTATACATTGTTAACTTCCACTGACTAATACATACACATATCTAAATTAAAGTGACATAGAATTTGCCATCTTCACCATCCTCAGCCTGCAGACAGCAGCCTTAGCACATGCACGTTATTGTGTGAACATCACCACTACCCATCGCCAGAACTTTTGGCAACCTGAAAACTAAAACTCTATCCACTAAACATCAGCTCCCATTCACAACCCACCTGCCCCCAGTCCTGGAAACCACCATTCTGTTCTCTGTTTCTAAGAATTTAACTGTTCTAGTGGAATTATACAGCCTTTATCCTCTTGTGACTGGCTTATTTCACTTCACACAATACATTCAAGGTTCACCCGTGTGGCAGCATGTGGCAGAATTTCCTTCTTGAAGGCAGGACAGTGCTTCACCCTATATGCACAGCACCTTTTGTCCATCTGTTCACTGGTGGCAGGCCTCTGAATTGCTCCCACTTTGTCACTCTTATGAATGACTGTGCTGTGAACACGGGTGTACAGCTGTCCCTCTGAAGCCCTGTATGATGATGGCATGACGCCAAAACCAGGGCACTGCCATCGGCACAATGTGTATGTACAGCTTGATGCCCTTTTATCAAGCAGTGATGGTTACACAAATCTACAGGGGCCATTCATTCTTTCGGTGATGTACCTGGAAGAGAAATGGATGCATCCTGGGCTAATTAAGTATTTAATTTTTTGAGGGACCACCATACCATTTTCCACAGCAGCAGCTGATTCTTATTTAAATGTTTGGTAGCATTCTCCAGTGAAACCACCTGGGCTCAGAGATTTAGGAGTCTTTAAATAATAAATTTGAAGTCTTTGATGGCCATAGTGTATCGGGCTGAGACCAAAGTCCAGTAGTTGCTGATGAGGATAGATAGCCCCAGGGAAAAATGCTAAAAGGTTTTACAGTTTGGGGTGGAGGCTCTGATGAAGGAGAAGGGGATTCAGTTGCCATGATGTAGGAAAATGTAGGAAAAGAAAAAGGAGTCGCCATGATGTAGAAGAGGAACTCAGCTGACAGAGCTTGTGAGCCGCCAGGTTGTAGAGTTTCGGATTGAGCGTTTTTTGGAATCTTTAGTGACTTTGGGGCCAGCCACTTTGGAGGCTTTGCAAGTAGTCGAGCGACGGAAACTGCTCCCAGTTTTGTTTTTACTGCAGCCGAAAAAAGAAGGCAGAGGGCCGGTAGCAGGCACCTTCCTAAAATGCGCGAGTGTAGTCTGTTGGGGCCGTCTGGCTGCTGTAGTTGCTGTTTGCAGCGTTGTAGATGCTGTGCTGGGACACCATGGCAGCACCGGGAGCATCTCCAGTTGTGTCCTGTGTTGTCCTGGTGAGTTGGAACCTGGCCTACAGTATGGTTGCTGCGTGTCTGCAGAGGCAGGAAGGCACCATCTTCAACGCGTGGCCTATTTTTGGAAGGGGAGCTCCATGTCAGCAGTGGCGGGAAGACACTGCCTTCGTTGTTTCTTCTTTGGGACTTGAAGAACTGGACATTGCTTTAAGTAAGTTAAATGGCCATATTTTGGCTTCAGTAACTCTTTATTTTTCGCTGTTTGTAAAATAAATCCCATTGTTATTGTTCCCTAAGCCTGAGTAGTCTTGCAACTGTGCATGTGGGTGCAGAGCTAAGATAGTGACCAGTAAACAATTTGGTCAGTGCTCTTGGCCAGTTTTGATGCCCTTTCTGCCTGGTATCAATAGGACTATTTTGTGTGATCTATTTCATCTTAGTAGAGTTTTGGTAGCTTATGGTTTTTGAAGAATTGGTCCATTTTTTCTGAATGTTGAATTTATGAGCATACACTACTGTTTATAGTATTCCTCTATTAATGATGTATCTAATTGTGATATAAATTATGTGATATTAATGATATATTATCTTTTTTTTTTAAAGATTTATTTATTTATACATACAGCTGGGGTACAGGCCAGAGGCGTGGGGTGGCGAGAGCCTTCACCAGAGACAGTGTAGGGAGCAGAACAGGCAGATCAGAAATACACTGCTGAGGGGAGCAGTGGGCGAGGCAGGAGAGGTCTGCCGCACCATGTGGGATTCTCCCCGGCCAGGCGTCGAACTCTCATCGCTGCTGCCGACAGCTCCACAGCCCAGTGCTTAACCGCTGCACCACCAGGGAGGCCCTGATATATTATCTTAATGACATATTATCTAGTGATAAAATCTCTAGTGGTAGCCAGCCCTTGCTTTATCCCTGATATTCGGGATTTGAATTATCTTTTTATTTTGTTTAATCTTGTTTCTGGCATTTTGACCATTTTATCATTGTGTAATGTCTTTTTTTGTTTATTTACAACAATTTTATTTACTCTACAGCTGCCTTGATCTAATGTTAATATAACCACTCCTTTTTTTTAAATTAACATTTACATCATATTTTTTCAGTCCTTTAACTCACAATCTATGTCTTTGAACTTGAATTGAGCATCTTATGAATATAGTTGTGTTCTTTTGCTAAGTCTTTCAAACTCTGCATTTTAATTGGTGTATTTAGATCATTTATATTTAAGGTAATATTGATATGTAAGATTTAGGTTTCCTAATTTATTATTTTCTATTTACTGTTTCTCATTTCTTTGTTTCCCCTTTATTTCCTTCCTATAGATTACATTGACATTTTTAAAGAATTCCATCTTGATTTATTTACAGTGTACACTCTTTATATAGTTTTCTCTGTAACTGCTCTGTCACCAGGGTACCCCCTCTTGCATTCCAAAGGATGGGGTGAGTCAGTGCCCCAGAGGGATTGTTCCTGACACCCTTGGACTCCCAAGACCCCTGGGTGCACTGAGCAGGGCTGGGTCTCTGCAGGATCTGCACAGTCCTCCTGGTCGCTGTGGAGGGTGACTGGCCACCCTGGTTGCTCAGAACATTCCTGGCTTTAGCACTGAAAGTTCTCTTCCCAGGAAACCCTTTTGTCTTCAGAAAATAGGGATAGTTTGCCGCTGGATTTCTGTGAATGGTCTTGCAGCCCTGAGTATGCATTCTGGGGCTCACAGGTTGGCAGGGGCAACTTAGAGTCTCCCGATTTAAGGGGTATCAAGTGTGATGAAAAATGTCCCTCTGAATCAGCTGCCTTCTAAAGCAGGCCTCAGAGCAACACCCCGGGAATCCACACCGACCCTATACCCATTCTAACCCAGCCTTTCATCACCCGGGAGGCAAGCCGGCCCTGCCTGCCCACCACCTCATAGAGCTCACAGGGGAGCAGCTGCTAAGGGCTCTACTGCATGGTCCTCCGCCCCGACACCGCTCCTCCTGAACTCCATGCTGGGACGTGCTAAGGTCACCCAGGCAGGGGAGTTGGCTAAAACCCAACAGCTGCAGGGTGATTCTGACATCCTCACGTAGGACTTGTCAGGGGTTTCAAGACACCTCGCAGGCCTGGGAAATGTGCTCTCCTCCCTTCCCTTTTGCATGTGGGGAATCCAGGGCCAAAGTCACTGACAGCCAACATTGTAATTTACCCTCTGGGTACTTCACCCGTAGCTGAGTATGCGGACCCTGCTGTCCTGATATGCGGAGATGCACAGGCACCTTCTCAGCATCAGAACTGGAGCTAAAACCAAGTTAGTTTAGCCATTAAGGGCTGTGCCCTAAAGGTCTGAATTGGTGGGGCAACTTGGGGTCTGCTTCTTGGGAGCCTCCCCTGGCCTCTCACTGTGCTGTCTGCTTGAGGAAGTAGAGTTGGCTGCACTTGTAACTGATTCACAAATGTTTTCTGTACCAGGCATTTATATATTTCTATGGACTGTTTCTGTAGAACTGTGGTATTTCACATGCACAAAATTAAAAAAGAACATTAGATTTGTCTCAGGCAAGAGGTGCAAGGGAGATGAGGAGCGTCCCCTAGGACTTCCTGCCTTGAAGATATCCGTACTGCCTGGCGGTGCCTGGACCAAAGTCCCGCTGGGTGGCGGTAGCCTAGAGGGAGGAAGGGTGTAGTCCATTCCACAGGCCTCCCGCACCCTGGGGGGGGGAGCTGCTGTCTCCTCCAGGCCTGGGTCAGAACAGTGATCAGAATGGCCCTGGACTTCCTTCCTGCCTTTCGCAAACCTGAGCACGCTGTTCCTGGAAGAGCAGAGTGGAACAGAGAAAGTGCTTCACTGCAGATGCAGAGTGAGTGTGGATACCAACCTGTGCCCTGAACCCTAGGCCAGACTTCCAAGGTGCCCTTGTGGAACAGGGTCTCTAACCTGGTATCCATGGTTGGCTGTAGGGGTCTTGACACAACTATTTACCTGTTTATAACGCTTGTGCGATGTGCTTTCTGAGAGGTGAGGGTTCATGGCTTCTAGGGCTTTTAAAAACTATCCAGAGATAGCTTAGAGGTTAAGAATCCATGCTCTACATTTAGGACATTAACAGTAAAAAAAAAGAATACTCTTTATTCATCTAGGTATATTGTAGGCCCAGTTATTCCATTTTACAGATGTGGAAAGTACTAAGCCTCAGAGTGCTAAGTAATTTGTTCAGATTGCCACAGTTGGAAAGCTGGAGTCCTCCAACAGATGTTATTTCTTGGGATTTTCTCCTAGGGAGGAAGGAGCAGGGAGGGCCCATGAGGCTTGCAAGAAGGGCGTGGCCTCTCCTGGTTCAGTATGAAGACAGGGAGAGTGGGGTGGGATGGCTGCCTGATGGGCCTGGGGCACTGGTGTCAGGCATAGCCGCCTCCTTCCCCTCCTACAGGGTGGGAGGGAAGAGGCTGGGCAAAGGGACACACAGGCCCCTCCAGGTCTCTGGGAAGCCAGGAGAACAGCTCCATGCAGCCCCTTCTCTGGCTCCTACGAGATGCTGAAGCTGGGGTGACCCTGGAGGGCGACCTGGCAGTGGCAGGCTAGAAGCTGCGCCTGGGAGGCTGGGAGGAGTGACTTGAGCATAAAGAAGAGTCAGGGCATGTGTGGGCTCAAACTGGAGAAATGAGCATAAGGTGTGTCCTGAGGGGCCAAACCGGCAACGTTAATACAGGGTGGGGGAGGCCGATGAGGCACAGATGCTTAAGAAAATGACCCGGGGGTCAGGCCTGGCCCTGCGCCTGCAGTGCGCAGCTTTGGAGAGAACTGTTGTGGGGTGGGGCCCATGACAGGGCGTGGAAGGGTTGAGGGCCAGGAAGTGATCTTTCCTCAGCCCTCAGCATCGACCCCACCCTCACTGGAGTGTCCCGTCCTTGAAGGGCAGTGTGATGTCTTCCCTGGGCTGGGGGACCATTGGATCTCTGACGGGCCAGTGACTGGAAGGGAGCGCCTTTCTCCCACCCCCAGGTGTCACTCAGGCTGTTCAGCTTCTCAGACTGCGGAGGGATACGAGGAGACGTAGCGAGACGCGGCTGCACTTGAAGGGCCCACGGCGTCGGCCTCGGAGGGTGCCCAACGCCGGCTCTCTGGGGAAGCTGGGAGCACGGTCTGCCCTCTGTGTTGCCCTTTCCTGGCACTTTCACTACCTCCAGTCTGTTGGTCCTCTGTCAGTCAGCAGGCTGAGTCAGAGATGCCCGGGGGCCAGGGGCTGCCTGCCAAAGGCCTGACTCACTGAGAATGGCTGACTGGCTTCCCCTGCTCTGTCCCTCCCTGTCACAACATGCACAACATGCTGGGAAGCACAAGGGCATCTCTCCTGGGCGGGTCCTTCCTCAGCAACGGGCGCGGAGGCTTCGGTCCTGGATGCTCTACATCTGGGGCGCTTAACTTCTCCCCACACCAGATCCTGGCGCCAGTCGCGTCTGTTTCACTGCACACGTAGTGACTGAAAAGTAGACTCCAGCCCTCCCCAATCCACGCAGGACCATGGACACCCCAGCAACCTTAATCTGCAAGGCTGGAAATGCTACTCTAATTTTGGTGCTTAGTTCAAAAACCACATTTTCGTAACATCCCACTTAACCGCTCCACCAGCTCCAACTTCACAGTTTATTCGAAGGAGAAATAATTCACACTTTCAAATGAAGGAGACAGGATGCAGAGTCAAAAATGTAGCAGAAGCACGGTCCCACTGGCAGGTGCTTGACGCACAAAGGATTGGGGCAGGGAGGGTGCCCCGAGTCTCCCTGGGGTGGAGTACTCCGCAGAGACTCCTGCACCCCGGAGGGAGGCCAGGCAGCCACGCTCAACATTCCACCCAGGGGGAATGGAGGCCCTGGAATGGGAGTGAGACTCTGTGCCCTTATTTCTAATCAACCTGCTTAAGACCAAAGTTCTCATGAGGTTGAGGCTTGCTGAGTTGTGGATGCTGCCTGGTGAACAGAGGTGGGTGAGCCTAAGGGGTTGGTGGACTACAGTGGCAGCTGTGGGGAGCAGAGGCACCAAGCTTGTGTTGGTGATAACCCACAAATAACAGGAACTAGGACCCACAGGCTCCTAGAGCTGCGAGGGCAGAAGAGGTTCTGGTTTCAAGCATCCGGGGTTCAAATGTGACCCCTCTGGCTTTACCTCCTAGTCCTGCCGAATTCTGAGTGGCTGGAGGCAGATTGGCCATGGGCTGCCTCAATCTTTGCAACCCCTTGTTCATACAACAAGCGCAGTGAAGGTGCCGGCCCAGACAGGGCACGAGCACTGGGGCAGCCAGTGGGTCTTGTGCCTGCCTCCCAGCAGCACAGTGGACCAGTGGCTGCCAGCCTGCAGTGGGCACCTGCAGCGAGACAGGCGCTTCCCTGTGAGCACGAGGAGGGTGAGACAGTGCAGCTCCCCAGCCCCTTCTGGGGTGCTTAGCTCCCTGCCCATGTGGACATTTGCAGCTCTAATCCTTTCTGCTCTGTGAATGAGTGAGTCCTCACCTGCTGTGAGATGGATGGTTCAGAGGGATAATGGCCTAAGAGAACTGATGGGACAACTGATGCTTCAGTTATGAGGAGGCAGACAACCTCCCACAGGGAAATGCTTTCCCCTCATGTCCTGCAAAGATGAGTGATCAGTCCTTACAGGGTCTTCTCGGACAGTTAATCAAGGGCAAGTTCCAGACTCAGGACCAGCAGAGGGGTGGAGGTCTTTTCGTTTGGGGGCAGCATGGGATCCAGTGGGGCCAGATGTGGTATCTGGGAGAGAGGACTGTGGGGCTCCTGAGCTGCATGGTCAGGAAAGTACACATCCATCCCCCCAGTCCACCCCTCACCTTCTTCTGGGTTGGTTGCCCTGAGCAGTGGGAGCCTGCCGGGAGGCCAGCCCATAAAGAATGGGTTTTGGACAAGCTGATTCTTACCTCTCACCTCTCAGCCATAAACTGTCATTCCTGTACCAACCAACTAGCAATGCCAGTTGCCAGATGGAGTGGGGAGCATGGTGCAGAGCTGCTGGTGGTCTTGGCCACCAGCTGGTATAAAACCAGTACATCAGCTGGAGGCCTATTGTTGGAACATCCCTGAGCTTTCCACAGACTGAACATTCAGCACTGAGGGGATGTTCATCCCTGTATCCAGGAAGAGGACCTCAAGCCCCAGGAATGGACACAGGACCCCCTTCAGAAAGCTAGCCTGCTTCTCAAACCCCTTCACCCCACAGCTTTCCATGTTTGACCACCCCCATGGGACTAATTCTGCACTCAGTTTGCCGATGGTCTTCTAGATTTGAACTCTGAGTCTCACCTGTCCCCAAACCCATTCTTGTTCCAAGAAGAGCCTTCTAGGTCTGTGGCAGAAATAGGTCAGGATAGCCTTGTTTGAGCATCTTCTGAACCCCAAGAAGGAGCTCAGGGGCATGGTCCCTGCTGGTACCCTAATCCACACAGGTTCCCAATTCCAACCTCCTGGGCCACTCGTCTCAGTGCCTGAGAGATCAGTGCGCCTGTGCGGGAGCTTGGCCTCCTCTGAGCTGCTCGCTGACCGTGTGCCGTGTGTTGTTCTGTCTTCTCAAGGAGAACACAGCATCTTGACCATTCTCAATGACCCCTGAACTCTGTGAATGTGGAACAATTAGGAACTGTGACGTTAAAATGGATGTGAGTTTCATTTGGTCCAAGACCAGGCAAGTGAGGCCCAGGGATGAAGAGTGACGTGTCCACGACCAGCCAGCTTGTTAAGGCCAGAGCTGTTTGTGGGCCTGGCTCTCCTCTTAGCCCAGCGTCTGCCCACCTGCCCATGCCATCCTGAGCACAGAGTCAGAGAATGAGTCCCCTGCTATGACACTAGCCACTCGAAGGAGCTAAGGTAAAAATTCTCAGACCGCCTTACACATGTCACAAATGCTCAATAAACCCTACCCATTGTGCAAGCCTCCTTTAGTTGCAAGTGACAAAGTCCCCCCTCAAACAGGCTTACACACAAGAAGGAATTTACTATCCTATGTTCAAGGTGGGCCAGAAAGAAGCTGACCATGGCCCAGTCCAAGAGGTGCTGATATGATGCTGATCTGACAGGACAGGGACTTCTTGAAACTTAGGACCCAACTAGATCCTCCTGGGGCAAGGAGTGGGGGTCCCGGCTGGGGAGAGACCTACTCATGAGACTGGGAAAGGGAGAATGGGGGATCAAAAATCTAGTGCAGGAGGAGCCCTGATTGCAAACACCTGAGTCACGATGCTTTTAGAATCTTCTCAAATTGGTACATTGTGAAGTGTTTCTTGCATGTTGAGGAGCAGGTAAGATGTATGAGCACAGGCTAAATAAAAAGCAAGTAAATACCCCACAATCACCATTCAGGATGAGAAAATGGTCTCTGCCAGGCCTTGTACCAGCCCAGTGAAACTCACTTAGTGACACACTCCTCCCTGCCAATCCTCCTCAATTTTGAGTTTATCATTCTATTTCCTGCTTTGGAATGTAGCCCTAGGCAGAATAACAGATCATATAGCCCACCATTTTATAAGTGGGACCATTCTAACTTCACTTGCCTCCTTTACTCCAGATTGTGAATTTCGCGATTCCACAAATGTGGATCTGAGATTTGTGTGGATGTACAGATTTGTGGCTCACTTTTCCCGACTGTATCATATCCCTTGATCTACAATAAATGTGACTCCATTTATTCATTTCTACAGCGGAGGAGCAATTGATTGTTTTCAGGTTCTTTCTACCATAAGCCATGCTGTTTGTGTTCTAATGAATAAATTCCAGAATTTCTTAGAAGTAGGTTGTGGATAGGTGTGAGTGTTCAACTTGCCAAGATGATGGCAGACTGTTTCCCAAACTTTGTTCTTCCTCTGCAGTTAATCCTGATATTGTCCTAATGCTTCAGTTGAGAATGTGGTCTAAACTCTGTGGTCTGGAGCGTTAGTTTGGTGGAGCTTGATGGGTTTCAGCAGGAAAAGGGGCATTTTGTCTTTGAATGCCCATTAAGTGAAATCACTGGGTCCTGTAGCAGTCTCTGAGAGACTCTATGTAGGTGTAGGGAGAGCTAGGTGAGCAAGCAAGACCAACACGGTGGGCCTGTGGCTGACAGAGAAGAATAAAAGGAGGGCTGGGCCTTGCTGACGCTGGAGGTTGGGAGTAGGGAGAGGACCCTGCTGCCAATAGCGTTCATATGTATCCATAGAGAAAACTTGCCTATAGCCAGAGAACTCCCGGCACTTGGCTTGCGGAGACATAGATACCTCTTGCTCATCATGAGCACATAGACCTCTGGATAGGAAAAGTAAAGTTACGAAGTAGCTCAACCTTTCTCTTCTCCTTCCCCTAAGAATGAGGAGTTGAATAGAAGCCCACCCACTCTTCTCTCAGATCATGACACTGCGCAAAAAGAAAAAGTAACATTTATTGAAAAGACCAAGTAATTTGAAAGAAGGGCACTACATCAGTCATCTATAACTGCCTCACAAATTACTCCAAACAATAAACACGATCTCTCGCAATTCCTGTGTTAAGCAATTTGGGAGCGGCGTGGCAGGTGGGTCCTGCCAGGGGACTCTCCTGAGGTGGTCCTGAACGTGTCCATCAGGTTGCCATCATCTGAAGGCTCGGTGGGTCAGGATGATCGCTCCCAATTGACTCACCCACATGGCTGGAAATTAGTCACTGGCTGTTGGCAGGAGCCCTTATTTTTCCTCCGTGGGTGGACTTCTCAAGGAGTGCTTGATGACCGTGGGCTTGCACAGGGAGGAAGCTGCAGTGCCTTTTATGACCTGCTTCAGAAGTCATGCACCATCGCGTCTGCACAGTGGAGAGACTCCACTGGTCTCTCAGGTCATCCCTGGTTCACTGGAGGAGGGAACTCAAGAAGGCAGGAATAGCAGGTGGGGTCCTTGGATGGGATTGGCAGGGGGGTGGGGAGGGTGGTCAGAGAAGACTACTTCAGGAACTACACCAAGGAAACTGAGTAAATGTTCCTCGGTGGAACAGAGTTACTGTAAGAACAAGAGAAAACAAAACATCATGAACTGAAATATATCTCATTATAGTTTCCATACTTTTCATCGCAACTATGAGAAGAATAATCTCAATTACAAAAGTCCCTTTTATATGAAAAATCATTATTACAAAATTTAAGAAGTGGGCCATCAGTAATAGCAAAAAAACAAATGAAAAAGAAAACTAGCTTAAAAGATTCTATTATCAGAGGAAAAAACTAAAGAAATGTGGAAAAATATAAGAATCATGAAAAATCCAGATGATTTAACAATTATGTGATAAGGTGAGTAGAAAAACAAAGGAGAAAAAAGATTGATTTCTTCATTGTTACTCACTCATTCAACATATATTTATTAAGTCTATTATGAGCCAAACACTAATCAAGATTTTATGTACTAATTTTAAGTTTCTAGTTAAAAATTTTATTTAGTTATTTTATGTAATCTGCTATTTCTGTAAGCAAATAAATGGTAGGATAAAATTTCTCTGATGTGCAAAGAAAGTGTGAGTCATCGGATTTAAGGGAAAAATTAATATAAAGTGACCCACACATACTTATATCTTTACAATAAAGTCTCAAATTTCAAGGATAAAGAAAATCATTTTCAGTACCTAGGTATGAAAGAAACAGGTTGTCCACCCAGAGGAAAAAAATTGGCTTGTTGCAGGTTTTATTTACGTAACTCTAAATGAAGCAATGTCTACTGAATTTTGAAGAGCAATAACTGTGACGAATTCTGTACATAGCTACCATGCCTTTCATATATGATCAAGAGAAAGATATTCTTGGACATGTAAAGACTCATATAATCTGTGTGAAAAATAATTCCCCAGAATGACCACCAATCAAGAGAGAAATTAGTCAAAATAAAGTACTCAAGAATAAAAGAAGAGGTATGAAAGAAATAGCCATGAGTAATTAAGCCAGTAAGGAGTAGTTAATGTCTAAATCATTTTTTGGAACATGGTTATGAAACCAAATACAAATGTCAAAAATAATTCTTGAAGATAAAGTAATGTAAATCCCAAACACAATTAGCCTCACAAAAATTTAAGATGAAGGAAGAACAAAGAAAGAAATAAAAATGCCCCGGGTTTCTTATATTGCTTCAGTGCAGTTACATATATTTAACTTCTTGAAATTGGTATAAATTTTTTGTTTCACATATCTTTAAAATTATTGCAGAAGAGGGAACTAAGAAAAATGGATGAACTGAGCAAAATTCAGGAAAAGAAACAGCAAAGAAACATAAACAAAGCCCAAAATAAATACAGCAAAAAACAATACCAAACATGCAAATTTCATAAGCACAAATGTGTGAAATTTTACTGCTAACAAATAAAAATTTTAGCTTATGTAAAAAGCTTAAAGTATATTCTGTTTATCAGAAATATATATAATGTTTCTGAAAAATGAAAAGTAATGGGATTGGAAAATACCCCAAAAATGTAAACAATAAGAAAGAAAAGTAGCAACATTAGAAGTATATGAGGTGGAACTCAAGGGAAAATGTAAAGAAAAGAGTATTATTTTATACTGACACAAAAGACAACACATAATAAAGATACATCATAATCTTTTATGAACCAAGTACCACCTCATTAAAAAACAGAAGGCAAAACTACCATGGACAAAAGAAGAGATTCACAAATACATAGTATTAGTGAGGATTTTTAACATATCACTCCCTCTATTTGGTAGATTGAGGAAATTCAAAAAGAGATATAAAGAAATTGAATAACATAAATATAACAGTAAATGGAATTTCAGGGAACTTCCCTGAGATTTCAAAACACTGAGATTTCATCTAAATAGGGCAGAATCACCTTCTAGACCTCATCTAGAGTCTTTTGGGGGAGAAAGAGTACAAACATTTGATCCTTAACCCAGATTAAATTTTATTCATGCTCTCACCTCAGAAACTTTGTGCTAGCTTTCGCTCAGCCTGGAACAACCTGCTCTCATCATATTTACCTGATATGGGCTCCCTTCATTTTCAGGCTCAAAAACCACCTTCTTTAATAGGATTTCCCTGTCTCTTCATGATGGGATTTTCCCTGCTGGCTCCAGGTCATCGCTATTTCATTGCTCTGCTTTATTTCTTCTTCTTCTTTTTTTTTTTTGCACATAATTATCACTATTTGACATTATATTGTTATATGAGCATTTGGTTTGTCCTAGTATCCCTGGTATGGGAACTCTGCTTGGCACACTATACTCAAAAATGAATGAAATTTTGAATATAAAAAAATTTAAACTTTTACAGGTTCTTTGTGTTGCAGTTGATGAGTGTTGCTAAACTGGAGGTGATTTTGATCCCTTGGGGACATTTGGCAATGTCTTGAAACACTTTTGGTGGTCGTACTGGGGAGGTGATGAGTTGCTCCTGACTCCTAGTGGGTAGAAACTAGGGATGATAACACTAAACATCCTACAGTGCTCAGGGAAGCCTCATGCCAAGGATTATCTGGCTTGGAATAACAGTGTACGTACTGGGAAATGGCTACAGATCCTTATTTGGTTTGGAAGACATCCTCTTTGAGTTTTTTTTTTTATTGTTATTTATGTCTTTTACATTTTGTATTCCCCTTGGCCAACCCACCACCAATTCACCCATGATCCATCTCCATGGTCCCCTGTATTCTCCTCTCTTCCATTTTGTGCCCTTATCCTCCCCTCCCCCACCCCACCGCTGAGTGTCTCTCTCCCACCCGGCCTCCCTATAGTCCTGTTATAAGTGAAACCGTTCGATATTTTTCTTTTTCTTTCTAGCTTATTTCACTGAGTATGATTCCCTCTAATTCCATCCACGTCACTGCTAATTGCATGTGTTTATCTTCGTTCCATTGTGTATATGTACCACATCTTCTGGATACAATCATCTATTTTTGGACATCTGGGTTGCTTCCATACCTTTGCTATTGTGAATAGTGCCGCAATGAACATACGGGTGCATGTATCCTTTTGAATTAGTGTTTTTGTGTCCTTTGGGTAAATTCCCAAAAGTGGGATTGCTGGGTCGTATGGAAGCTCCATGTTTAGCAGTTTGAGGAATCTCCATACAGCTTTCCATAGTGGTTGGACCAGTTCACATTCCCACCAGCAGTGTAGAAGAGTTCCTTTTTCTCCACATCCTTTCCAGCATTTGTTGTTGCCTATATTTTTAATGTGTGCCATCCTCACAGGTGTGAGGTGGTATCTCATAGTG
>PVIJ01002056.1:0-136642 GCA_004024925.1 Scalopus aquaticus | reverse complement strand
CTCTTCGAGTTTTAAAGCTATACATTTATAAGATGTTAAAAATAAAAGTTTTAGGTGTTTTTGAGGGGGTGGGGATAGGGAGGAATAAATAAGTTAGGAACAGAATTTTTATTACTTAATATTCTGTATTATTTTGTCATGGTGAAAACATGTCATTATACATTTGTCAAAACCCATAGAATGTATACTATGAAGAGTGAACCATAATGTATGTAAACTATGGACTTTGGGTGACTCTTGGTGTGGCTATGTAGGCTTACCAATTGTTCAGGATGCTGAAAGGAGGGAGGTTGGTCATGGTTGGGGATAGGGAGTACATGGGAAATCTCTGTACCTTCCACTCAGTTTAGCTGTGAACCTAAACTGTTTGAAGAAAATAAAGCCCATTAAAAAAAAGCAGTTTTCTTGAGGCACATAGAGACTCTAGCTCTTTGTTGCTCAGTGTGGTCCTTGGATCAGATGCCTGGCAGCGTCTGAGAGCTTGTTGGACGTGCTGGCTCTGGCCCCCACGCCTGACAGAGACCTGTAGCTGGGGGCGTCGTGCACCCCTCATCAGCATGCTTTGAGAAGCACTGGGTTGGGGCAGGGGTTCGCTTTCTCGGCTGCTCATTAGAGTTAGTTGGAATTGTTTTCAATCTGAAGACCCAGGTCACACTCTGGCAACAAGAATTTGGGGCTAGGGCCCAGGTATAAGTGGTTTTAAAACACCTCAGGAGTCATGGATCCTATCTAAGTGTTCACTGACAGATGAGTGGATAAAAAAGTTGTGTACTATACAGTGGAATACTACACAGCCATTAAAACAGATGGAATAGTGGCTTTTAAAAAAAAAGATTTATTTATTTATTTATGCATACAAGCTGGGGTACAGGCCAGAGTCATGGGGCAGTGAGGTGGTTCATCAGAGACAGAGCGGGGAGCAGAACAGGCAGATTGACAGAAATACACTGCTGAGGGGAGCAGCGGGCGAGGCAGGGGAGGTCTGCCGCGTGCCATGTGGGAATCTCCCTGGCCGGGTGTTGAACTCGCATTACTGCTGCCGACAGCTCTACAGCGCAGCACTTAACCGTTGTGCTACCAGGAAGGCCCAGAATAGTGGCTTTGAGACGACATGGACGGACTTCAAGGTGATTATGTTAAGCAAATAAGTCAGACAGTGAAAGACAATTATCAGAGGGCTTGACTCATCTGGGGGATATAAATAACCAAATGATATTCACTGGTGAAATACAGCAAAACAAATCTTGGACTTAGTAAAAAAGTATACTGGTCACCAGAGGGAATAAGGGAATGGAGGAGAGAAGCAGAAAGGGCGTTGGACTTGGGGGCCGATTCGGTGGAGGGTGAGTGGAACAAATGTACATATGAAGGAGTAAAAATATAACCCCCAAATTAAACAACCAAAAAATCTACTTATAAATAAATAAATAAATAAATAAATAATAAATAAATAAATAAAATACCTCAGGTGATTTCAGCTATGCACCCAAAGATGTGAACCACAGTTGAGGCCATATATGGATGTTATAAAAGACTAAGTAAGAATTAGATCTGTGACACTTGGGCCTTTTTCAACATCAGCCTGTTGTTAGAGGACCAAGGGGTTGGGTTTAGAGAGATCTGAGGGGTCAAATTTATTTAGAGTGTGAGTGTGAGTAAGCCTCGGCCTCCCTTCACTCCCCTCCACTGAGACTGGTGAACTTAGCCTCTGGCCTGGATTTGTGGACAGTGGACCAGTGTCTGCCACCTGCCTGAGAGGAGGCTGTGGTTCTCGGGCTAGAGAACCAGGGCAGAGGGAGACAGACCTGGTGGGGCCAAGGTCATTCCCACTGAGGGCTGGCATGGGGGTCCCCTTTTTCCATGGAACAGAGTGAGCTACATGGAATGGGAACTTATTACCTAACTTAGAGTTGTTAAAAATCCTTCCCACCAGCACCTCCTGTAAAGCCCTTGAACCCTGTCAGTGGCAGTGAGAAAATGGGAGGGGGCCATGGGAGAAAATGCACATCCCACTAACAGCAAGTGCAGCCACAAGTGCCTGTGTTTCCCCTGAGTGTGCTATGAAAACACACCTCAGGAAGCTATCTTAAATCACAGACCATAAAGCCATCTTCTAATGGCACCCATTAGGCGAGAGCTCACCTTGCCCCTTACTTCTCCCTCTCCCCGCTTTTAAGATCCCCATCCCTGAAGGAAGCAGAAGTCACAGTTATTGGGACATGGACTTATTGCCCCCCCCCCCACTCCCTCACCCCCACTCTAAATGGCCACTCTTGCTGAGGTAGGGGAGAAAATCAAAATCAGGCCTGGACCCTTTCAATGACTGAACACGGCCTGTACTTGGGACTTAGAGCAATTTCTATTACCTAAAAGTGAAAGAGAGAAACGAAAATAATGCTCCAATTTTCATCCAACATTTGGGCACTAATGTCTCACTGAATAAAGTTTAAAGGGATGATGATGGGCGACAGAGGTAAAGGACCCATCCCCATGAGCCAGGCCAAAGCACAGGCTACAGGGGACGGACCCAAAGGGGAGGATTCACCAAAGAGCTGGGCCCTTCTGCAGAAGGGAGTGAGGAAGAGCGAAGTCCTGTCTTTGTGTTTCAGAGAGAAGATGGGTCTGGGACAAGGGACAGAGAAAGAGCGAGAAGGGGGAGAAGGGACTCAGAGGGCAAGCCAAGGGTGGGAGGTGGTCCCAGGGAGTGCTGGATGGGAGACCTGCAGTGACCACTGTTTAGAATAGCCTGGGATGTGCTGCTCTGAGATGAACGAAAGAAAATTCTATACTGGCCACACATACGCACATTTGACTTCTATAACTGTGCTTCTGCTTTGTCTTTTTCTAAGCATGACAAAGCAATTGAGCCAACAATAATTAGGTTATTTTCCCCTGAGTTTGCATCTAGATTAAATCATTCCCTCTTTCCTTTAATCCCAATGTCGCTCTTGGGAGCGAAGGGGCAGGGAGGGGCAGGCTGCGCTGCACGTCTGACTGACTCGGACGACACCGAGGCCTCACTTGACCTCTTTGCCTCTTTCCCATTAAAACTGGGACCCCAAGCAGCCAAACAGTTTTCCTAAGGGGGTCTCTAGCTGCCTCCCTCCACTGCCTGCCACCCAGGGGAAAGCTTCCAGGTCACCTTGGGCCCTACCTTGTGACAGGGCAGGAGGACATGGCAGGGTGATCTGACCATTCCCCAGAAGCCAAACCCTTTGCCTCTTTCCCTTTTCTTGGGTTGAGAGAGTTGGGTTTGCCTGACTCAGGAGATGGTCTAAAGCCATGCCGTCTTCCATCCTTCCAGCTTGCTCAGGGTCATCTGAGAAAAATACGAAGAGAGGATATATAGTCTGTTTAATTATCCTATTTTCAAAAATTATTCTTATACCAGGTCACAAAGACTTTATCAATAACTCTAAATTATACAAATTATACATACACATTGTATTTTCTGACCAGAATTCAAGAAAATTAGAAATAAGTTTTGAAAACTAAAGGACGAGCAGAGAACAAAAGCATAGACCCACTTAGGATATTAAAAATCACTTTTCTGACTAACTCTTGGGTCTTATGTCAGTAACAGGCTTTATAGAACATAATGATAATGATGACAGCACAGAAAAATAAATGAGGGAAACATTTGTTTTCAGATGCCAGAAAAAGAGAGGAGCAAACCACTGTTACCACCAACACGACTCAAAGAAACAAGGAGACGCTAATAATGAAAACCCCCAGAAATTAATGGATTAGAAAATGGGAAACATAAATAGATAAATAAATCTAGAGTGTGGCTCTTTAAAAAGACCAATGACTTAGAGAAACCATTGACAAACCTAATCAAGAAAATATGAGAATGTGGAAATGAGAAATTATATGGAATAAATGAAAACTATAAAGGAGAACATTTATAACTTTATGGTAATAAACTTGAGACTCTCAACAAAGTAGATAGTTTTCTGGGAAAATGTAAATGACCAAACTTGACTGAAGAAACTGAAGAATAGATGGATAATCCTGGACAAAGCTGAAAAAGTTGTCAAAAAAGTATTAAACTCGAACCATTTCAGAGGCGAGTTCTTGGAAACCTTCAGGGAACAGATCCTCTTCGTGTGGTTTTCATAGGGTTAGCACGTGGGGAAGGACGGGCAATTCCCCAAGTCACCTCACTAGCGTTGCCCTGATCCGAGAGCTAACTGGCCACGTGCACCAGAGAGAAACTGCTGCTCAATTTCACCAATACAGAAGCAAAATACTAGAAAATGGAGTGCAGCCATATGTATAAAAGAAGAATATATAACAGTTGGCTAATGCCAGCAATGCAAATGGTGTTCATATCAGGAAATCTCTAATGCGATTAATTATGTTAGTGGTAGGTTGAGATGAAGAGCCTCATTAGCATTGTCTTAAGAACTGACATTTTGAAGTCAGAAAGCCTGAGTTCAAATTCAGTCTTTTTTCCCTCCCTGACTGTGGCCCCTTGGACAGTTTCCCTGTTTCACCTTTGGAAAATAATGTCTAAAGTCAGGATCACATGCGGGTAAATTAAATAGTGAATATAAAACTCTTGGCACTGAACTGGGCCCATAATTAGAGTTCAATAAAAGATAGTTTTAAAAAAATTCCAAGACATTGTCACCCATTCCTAGTGATATTTTTGTAAATAAAACTAAAATTGAAGAACTCTCTCAAACCAAAACAACATCATAATTAACTGTGAAAATGTTAGTGACATCTCTATTAAGTTCAGGAATGATATAAGAATGGCTCTATCTCTTCACTTAATAGTTTTCTGGAAGTTCTAGCAATGGCATGAAACAGGAAAATATAATAAGAGTCACAGATACTCCTCAGCAGGATATATCATCATCATCATTTTCAGGGGATATGGTTTTTGTAATTTGAACATCTCAAAAATCAACTGAAAAAGTCATAGAGCTTGTGAATGAGTTTTGCAGGGTAACAGCCACAAAATGTAGAAACATAGATATAAAAGACAACATCTCTCCCGCGATAATGAGCAAGCTGCCCCAACACATCATAGAAATATATTGCATTTACAACAGCAAGAAAATTCATAAATCTTAAGAAATGGGCAAGATTTATGTAAGGAAAACAAACAGACTTTACAGAGAAACTCACAATGAGACTTGAACACAAAGAGAGATATTCTTTTCTAAGAAGACTCAGTAATAGAAGTTTCAGCTCTCCTAATTAACCTACAAATGAACAGCTTCCAATCAAAATCTCATTGATAACTTTTTCTTAAGGATATCTTGACAAAATGATTATAAATTTCTCTGGAAGACTGGGAGTGTGAAGGGGAAAATATTGAAGAAGAGCAAGGTGGATGTTCTTGCCCTACCAGATATTAAATATAATAAAGACTCCAACAATTAAAGCAGATTTACTAGTGCATAAAAACAGACAGATGGATTCATGAGACAAACTAGAAAGACAGAAACAGATCCAAGTGTGTGTAAGAATTTATTATTGATTATGGAGGCTTTTCATAGACCTGTCAAAAAATAATGGCTACATTAGGTTCCTTCCTCAAAATGCACAGACATATAAGTCTCAACTTCTAATTTTGTTTATTTTTATTTTTGACTTTTTGTTTTTAAAAAGATTTTTTTTATTGTTATTTATGTCTTTTACATTTTGTATTCCCCTTGGGTAGCCCACCACCAATTCACCAGTGATCCATCTCCATGGTCCCCTGTATTCTTTTCTATTCCATTTTGTGCCCTTATCCTCCCCTCCCACTGCCCTCCCTCCACCCCCCCGCCCCCCCGCTGAGTGTCTCTCTCCTATTTGGTTTCCCTATAGTCCTGTTACAAGTGAAACCATTCCATATTTTTCTTTTTCTTTCTGGCTTATTTCACTGAGTATGATTCCCTCTAATTCCATCCATGTCGCTGCAAATTGCATGTGTTTATTTTCTTTGAATGCTGAATAGTATTCCATTGTGTATATGTACCACATCTTCTTGATCCAATCATCTATTTTTGGACATCTGGGTTGCTTCCATACCTTTGCTATTGTGAATAGTGCCGCAGTGAACATATGTTCAGAAAAGGTATAAGAATAGTACAATAAACTTCGTCATATGCTTCATAATGATTCATCAATTGTTTATTATATATAATAATACTATCTCTGTATTCAAACACTGACTTTTCCCCATTTCCTATCTATGGGATTATACATATATATTAAACAATAGAAGAATCCATGAGTCCATATTGACAGGAGAAAAAAGAGAGGACAGAAGAGTGAAGAGATGGAAGAAGGAAGAAGAAGTTTTCCCTTAAAATAAAAAATGCAAACTAAGAAATAATTAGAAATAATGAGGTTAGAGGTGGGTTTTTTCCTCTTTTTGGGTCTGGTATGGATTTTTCAATTTTATACACTGAGCACATGCTACTTAAGTAATGATTTAGAACACTATTTAAGAACAATGGCGGTACTAGAAGAATTGAACATCTGTATGGAAAGAATAAATCACATCACAAATAAAAATGAACTCTAAAGAGTCCTAAATATAAGAGGCAAAATGATAACACTTCCAGAAAAAAAAATGAGAAAATCTTTGTGACATTGGCTTAGGTAAAGATTTCTAAAACAATATAGCAATAAACATGAACCATGAAGCAGCAAATTGATAAAATGAATTTCATCAAAATTAAAAAGCTTAGTTTTTCAAAAGTCACCATTAAGGAAATGAAGTCAAGCTACAGAATGGAAGGATCTATTTACTAAATATATGTCTGAGCAAGGTCAGCTAATAAGCATAAATAGCCAATAAACTCGTGAAAGGGTGTTTGACATCATGAGTTTTCAATAAAATGCAAATTTAAACTCACAGTGATATACCACTATATACCAACTAAAACTAAATTAAAGATTAATGATATCAAGTATAATCAATTAGAAAGCTGATACATTACTGGACCATAAGATAATGCGCCCTATTTGAAAAACAGTAACTCAGTAGTTCCACTTTTAGGTAGGTATCCAGAAGAAAAAATATTTGTCTACTCAAATACTAGTATGTGACTCTTCATAGCAACTTTATTCATTAGTGACCAGAACTGTAAACAGCTCAAATATTCATCAACTGGCAATGGATTGTAGCATTTCCACGTAATACTACTCTGCAATAAGAAAAGGACAAAATATAGATACACACAACATGGATAAATATTAAAAACATTAGGCTTAAGGAAAGAAATAAAGCATAAAAGACTGTGTAATATATGGTTCCAGTATTATGAAGTATTATGAAGCTCTAGAACAGACAAAATTATAATGTCAGAACGTGAATCAGTGGTTGCCTAGGTCTGCAGGGCTAAAGGAAGGAATAGACACAAAGGAATGTAGAGAAGCCTTTTAGGGTGAGGGACATGCTTTATATCTTGATTGTGATTGTGGCTACATAACTGTATACAATTGCCCAAATTCATCAAACTGTATGCTTAAAATGAATTTTAATGGGTATGAACTAAAGCTGATTTTTTAAAACAAAGGGGGAAAGTACTAAATAATAGGAATGGCATTTAAAGAAGAGGGACTGTCAAAAGATGTCCAATCTCAAGGTGGATAAGGATCACCAGACCCTAAGGAATATTGTGCCCCTAGACAGAGAATAGTACTCTTGTTGAGAAAGTGGTCTTAGAATAATGCCTAAAATGAAGTTTTCAGCTGCCCTGGCTCACTTCTACACACTTCCTCAACGAAATTCTCCAGAAAAATGTTGGCCTAGACGGAACTTCCTTATTTAAATAATGAGTAATAAACATAAAGGAATAACCAAGAAAACTGTTATATCAGAGAAAGAAGATGCATAACAAGCAAAAACTGATGAATACATATCAGAAAAAGAATTACTTCAGGAAACAGAACAACATTTCAGAAAAATATCCTTTTCCTGATCTCAAAGACAAAATTAATGATAACAAAAACCCTTAAGGGGGAAAAGGAAAACTCAGAGAAAAGATAATAAGAGATTGAAGAAGCAACTGTAAGACAATGGAGAGATAAAAAGTGACTGATAAAGATAAAAAAAGACATGTAAGATATTAATAAGTGTGTTTGAGAGACAAAAGTCTTATTAATAATAACAAGAATAGATGGATTTTTGAAAGTAGCCTAGGAGGAAGAAACTAGAGTAAGATGAGGAAAATCTCAAAAGATGAAATGGAGGACTGATGAAAAACTTAGATACATGTTCAAAACAGACCAAAGAAATCCAGCATAAAGGCAATTGCTGTTCCAGTAGAAGTAGACAGAACAAATAGAGTAGAAAAAAATTAGAAATGAAAAGAAGACCTGAACGTACAGTTTCAGAGGGCAATTCTGTTCCCAAGGAACACATTCTAGCTACAGAAAGAATCATATGGGCATCCAGGCAGAAAATTCAAGTCACTCACAAGGGAGGAAAAAATATCAACTGGCCTCAGTCTTATCCTCAGTAATATTCAGTAGCAAAAGGTAGTGAAGTGTTGTCTACAGGGTTCTGAGGGAAATATGACCCAACAAGTTTCCACTAAGCCAAATTGTCACTCAAGTCTAAAGACAATAGTCATTCATAAACATGAAAATATGCCACGACAATTGCACTTGTAAGTATTTCTTGAAAAACAACCTGGTTATGGAATCCAGTTAATCTAGAGATGAATTTAAATAAAGAACATTGGAATGGAAAGAATATCGCATTACAGGGCTGGTGATGGGTCTTAAATAAATGTACATATGGAGTAATTATGGCTATAATATTAATATAATATTGAAAATATAAAAACTCTTATTGCTGCAAGCCTCTGAAATTTTGAGATTGCTCCTTACTTCTAGCTAAACTAATGCAAACTGATACTACAGTATTTACCTAATAAGTCAGAAGGACTGGTTTGCATGAGGAACTGAGAATACATTCTGGGAAAGAATGTATTCTAGGATTGGAAAGATCCTGGTTGGCCTTGGAAAGGCTAAGGGAATCGAATGCTTGTAGTGGTATGTGTTACTTAAATATGTCCTTGGCCATATCCTTGAACTCATACCTTGTCCTTGAAGGGGGTGGGGGAAGAGAGGAAGAGAGAGGGAGGGAGAAAGAGAGAGAGAGAGAGAGAGAGAGAGAGAGAGAGAGAGAGAGAGAGAGAGAGAGAGAGAGAGAGAGAGAGAGAGAACGTGCAAGCACACTGCAATGCAAGTAAAAGCAAATACCTGCCTTATTAACACTGATTGGCATTGTAGCCAGATTGTAGCCAGGGCTATGAGCTTTGAGATCCTTTCCTAGAGTGTAATGTGAAAAAGGGAGATAATGTATCTCAGGCTTCCCTGGACCCTCCGGTGTCTTTGTATCTTGAGGGTTCCAGGACATTGGTGGCAGTGCCCACTGGGAAATGCTGAGGAGTAATGTTCAGGGGTGGGACAGAGTCCAGGGCAAATGAGCTAGTAACCAGTGGTTGTGCAGGGCACTGTGTTAGACTGTGGATCTGGCTTGAACCGAAGATGCAGCCATGCTGGTTTCAGTTGTAAGTAACATGATTACAAAAAAATAAACAATACAGCAATTTTATAGGCATGGTATATGGAAATGTCCAGCAATGCAATGATTTTCAGGCCTTTTGATCTAGACTCAAGGATGCCACTCAGGACTTGACTTCTTGTCATCTTTCTGTTCATCTCTGTGAGAGCCACCTTATCTTCCAGTCAGATCCCCTGTGTTTACACACAACATGGCTGTCTCCCATTCTTACGTTGGCACATCAAGCAGGTAAGAAAATGCCATCACTGAATACTGAACAGAATACTTGAACTTTATTTTAATTGGGACAATTTAGGTCATATATAGGGAATGACATTATGCAATTAGACCACTGGTTCTCAGCCAGGGGCAATTTTGCCGTCCAGGGTAATTTGGCAATGTTGAAAGACATATTGTTACAAGGAGTGTGTGTATGTGATTGGCATCTAGTGGATGAAGGTCAGAGATGCTGCCAGACATCTGACAATGCACTCAACAGCTCACTCCTCACCCCAACAAATTATTCGACCTACATGTCAGTAATGTCGAAATTGAGAAATCCTGGCTTAGACCAATACTATTCCCCACTTAGGGCTGAGTGAGGTGAAGACCTTTCAACCATTTAGCTATCACACAAGCATGAGGGATGAAGGGACCTGGGAAGGCCATATGATACCTTCCACAACTGCCCATAGGATCAGTAGGTGGCCGCTGGGCTTGTGTTCAGACACGGTCAGACAGTCCAGCAATACTTGGAGTGGAGATTGTAAGATGTCAAATCCTTGTATGACATGGGCTGGATAAAGTGGGGTGTTTTCAATAGGGGAACTTTATTCACTCCTGGAGACTAGTAAGGCATTGGCTAACCTGGGTCACACAATTGTAGGTTTATGGAATAAGACCTAGAGGTTGGGTACCATTACTTGCTTGAGATGCTAAAGAAGACTTAACCAAGGGCGAAGTCTGGTGCAGGGCTGGAGCTGTAGAGGTGGGGAGCTTCAGAGGGTGGCAGAAAGATAGCCATCTTCTCCCAAAGGTGATTAGGATCCCTTGACGGGTGCTAAGAAGGGGAATGCCATCATCATATTTGCATTTTACAAAAATTATTCCTGTGTGGGGATGAATTGGAGCTTGGAGGAGATCAGAGTGGGCAAGTTGGTGAAGGCCAGCTAGGAGACGACAGCAATGACCTGGGTGAGGCCAGATGATACCTGGGACTAAGGAAGAGGTGGAGAGGAGGAAGTAGGTGTGAGAACTACCTGGGAAGAGGCAGTTATATGATTAGGAGATAGGATGGATGAGGGAAGTAAGGGAAAGGGAGGAGTCAAGAAAATCACCCACATTCTGACCCAAGCTGATGATTGGGTGGTGGACCCAAATGGCAGAGAATTGACATGTAAAGGAAAAAGAAAGGGCAATGACAAGAAAGATGGGGATTGCCAGCATCAAAGGGCAGAGGAGAAGGGAGGGCCTGAGGCAGATGGATGAAGGAGAAAATCAGAGAGAAACTCAGGAAGCAGGGGGTTCCCAAGCATCAGACACCTCCAGAGAAATCACTCACAGTAAGGCCAAGAAGAACCTAATGAATTTAGTACTGGGCGCTGCCTGTGACATTGGCGCAGTTTTGCTGCAATGCTAGAGGTGGGAGTCAAACTGCGAAGCACTAAAGAGGCTGGGAGGGGAGGACAAGTGGGTCTAGGCTCTTCTACGGGGAAGCTTGACTGGGAAGGGAGCAAAAGGAGATGGTGACTCGGAGGAGAGGAAATCAGACAGCTGATGGGGAAAAAATCTGAAAGTGATTCTATTAAATTTATTGATTCTATTATCAAATTTTATTAAATTAAAAAACTAGAAAGTCAAAAAAGTGAACAATGAGCTAGACAATTTAATTAGCAAAGGACTTCATTGACGGGAAAAGGGAGATCAAGTAAAGACCGAGTAACTTGCCCAAATGGTCTCTGTTCCCACCTTAAATAACTTCTTCAGCTAGAGACAAAGGATGGGGGGCGGGGAGAAGGAGGTCAGTTATGGGATGTTACCGGGAGAGGCACAGTAAACAAGGATCTGGTAGTTATACAGGCTTGAGTTGCTGCCTCCTCTGTAAAGAAAAGATTTGGTCATTCCTCTTCTTCCTAGTCTAGGAAAGCACCCTTTTTAGAAGATTTTCCTAGAAGATATATTTTATCTTCTATATTTTAGAAGCTATAGGTAAATGTCTCTTATAAAAAGACAAGCTCTACCCAGTTTTCAGAGTCCTCTCCGTCAGCTGTTTTCTAATTATAATCAACATAAAATAATCCTGTTACCAGAGATACATTTTGGGGAGGTGAATTTTGCTTCCCAACAGAGAGAAGAGATAATTAAGGTGAAAGAATGAACAAGACCTCACCAGCAGACGTCACCAGTGTTCCCAATGCCCAAGGTCTTCCCCTGGCTTCTCAAGTAAGATCATTTACAGAATCTTATGAACTGTTAGACATTCATGTTTCAAAATGTGCAGTAGCAATACACTGAGAAGCCAGACTGGGCAATAGAGAGCAGAGTCATTTCCTCATATAAAGTTTGGACTTGATCTGTCAAAATGAGTAAGAATTTAGCTATGTAACCCCCCTAGTGTGAGCAGGTCTCCTCCCGATGCCACTGGTCCAGATTTTCCCTTAGGGAATGGTCCAGAACTAAGGCAGATGTTCATTCTACCATTGCCCTTTTGAACTTGATTACTCAGACAGTACCCAACCATCGCTCCAGGGTAATCAATTGATATTCTGATATCCTGTTGGTAAATTGTGGGTTATGACAGGCAGGCCTGGAGACAACAGTGCAATTGCGCAATTCCAAGTCATCATGGAGGTGGGGAGAGGTCAGCAAACCTTGGCAAATGTCATTCTGAATTGAAAAACTGCAGGGAAGAGGTGGATTATGGCAGAAGGCGCCATGGCCGAGGAGGCCCCTTGACGGGAGGGGCAAAGACATGGTCTGGGAATCTGTAGAAGGAAAGTGGTCACCACCAGGATGTGCTTGGGCTTTGCTTGGAAGACCCATTAAATTCTTTCATGTCCGTTTTTGCTTGGTTACAAACTCAGAAGCAGTGGGGGGAGTAAGTGTGTCTGTTTCACCTAAAATCTCTCACGTCACCCTGTGGGGCAGAATGGAGACCTGGGGGCAGGGACGACCTGGCCCTCCTCCTGGGCCTGCCTCTTCCCCTCACAGCTGAGATCAGGTGGAAGTCAGACTATGTGGCAAGTTGAATCAGGAATAAATCCCAACCTGTGCTAGGGTTTTGGGAAATGGAAGGAGCCCTCAGTGGAGTCGCATAAGGCAGTTTAGTTATCTTTTGTTTTCGGACTTGCTGTGACCTAATGCCGCAGGTCCAGAGATGAAGACTTTCCTTGAATGTCATCTAATACAGGGTCCCTTTTTCCTTGAGCCCTTTCAGGAACTGCCGACCATCCTGGTGTCTTGTTCTTTTGAGTCTGCTGCGCCCCGCTTCACAGAGAACCCCTGCCCTGCAGCCTGGCTTTCCTGAATGTCTACAGATATCTGCTGCTGCGCCTTTTCTCTGGTTGCCTCTGCCTGGGCCTCTCCAAGGCTGCCTGCTCAGGCAGTATCAGCTGCCATCCTGCTCTTTCTATTGGTTCAGTTGCGTTTGCCTGACCTGTTGACAGCACGGGTCCCTAGGTAATGGCTGCTGTAGTGTTAGGGCTTGTTCCAGATCCCAGTTCCTGCACAGCCTACAAGCCTTGAGCGCCTGTCCTCACAGGTTGGCGTCAGAAGCACTAGTCAGTGGAACTCCAAGTGCCTGTCATTGCCCACTGCCCCCTTCGAAGGAAGCAGCCTGGGACAGCTCCTCGCAAGGGAACATTGTGTTTTGTGGGGTCCTGCTGGCCATGGGGGCTTAGCCCAGGAGGCAGTACTTGAGTTCCAGGAGGTCCAGGACACCGTCTATTGACTGGACTTGGGGAAGAGGAGCTGCCCGCGAGCGAGCGAGCCTGGCCTGGGGGTATGATTTTTCCCACAGGGGTGTTCCATATTGGACAGTGACTAGCTGGTCCAGTCAGATCTTCTCGCTTGGGAATTTTCTTTTCTTTTCTTTTTTTTTTTTCGCTTGGGAATTTTCAAAGTGAGATAACGCACAGAAGTCAGGCAGTAAAAAAGGAGATGCAAGGGCAGAGAAAAGGAGGAGTGCCTGTCTCTGCTGTCTCTGAGACAGGGAAGACAACTCTGCAGCTGTGTTGACCCTTTCTGGGTATCCAGAGCCAGTATCCCCTTTCCCTTGCACCCCCCCGCCCCCAGTCCTGCTGAACACCTATTGGGGCAAATTAGTCTCACTTCCTTATCTCCCAGGTTACCCGAGACAAACCTTGTTCCTTCCCAGACTCTCCAGATCTGAATGGTCACGCCCAAAGGGTGGTGATTTGAGGCAAAGATTGAGGTCAGATGGAGGGAGTTTTCAGCAGAATGTTTTGACCTGCTTCATGATTCCAGTAGCCAAGGACATGAAGACACAGATGGCATGCTTATCAAAGGAGGGCATGACCCAGGACTAAGAGGTACAGTAACTGGATACCAGGTCAAAGGTCAAAGACACCTGATGTCAGGCTGGAGACCTGGGCCAGGTCCACTGTGATGACACTCAAAGGACAAACACTCCCTCCACCCAGCTTGCAGCACTTCAGCTCTTATAAATAATACTTGGCATGTCTCGTTGGTTGAAGGAAAGTAGCCCACAGGATGAGGACTTGCCCAAAGGGAAAAAACCAAAATGCTTGAATCCTATAATAATGGGAGTGTGCTCTTCAGTTAACCTCTATGAATGGGGATAAAACGTCATGTCTCAGGAGACCCCATTGGGTTACTCATGAGCAGCTTTTCATGGGAGAGAGGACACAGGGGAGGATGAGATCCAGGGCATCATCTTGGGGCATCATCATCCTCCTCACCCTCCTTCCTTCGCTCCCTACTCTCCTTCTTCCCTCTCTCCCTTATTTCCTTCTCTCCTCCTTTCTTTATCACAGTCTGAACACGTCTGGTCTGGCACCATGGTAGGTTTTCGGCCTAACAGGGGAACAAGAAGGCCAAAGAAGTTTCACAGAGAAGTTTGTATCTTGAAGAATGAGAAAGAGCTTAGTTTTGTGAGGCAGATTTAGGAGGAGGGGAGGGCGTCTCAGTTTGGGAGAAAGATGAGAAGTTTAAACTGGCTGGAGGTTGGGGAATGGCAGAAAGAAAAGCTGTGATCACAAAATGGAAGACATTATGTCCCACCCAAGGATTGTGGCCTTTGTCATGAGGTCAATTTAACTTTAAAACAGTGGCCTAATCTGAGATAAGATCGATTACTCTGGTGGCAGAACGGAGGATGAACTGGAGAGGAAAAAGAACAAGGGCAGGTAGTCCAGCTAGCCAGTCTGGCATCCTCCCTTTGTGTCCGTAAAAATCACCCTCTGGATGAGGACTGAAAATGTCAGATGCTGGTTTTCCCAGCCTCCTTTACAGCTAGACTGTGGGCTTGGGATCTGAATTAGCCAGAAGAACTTAAGGGAACCCCTTAGAGAAGGGGGATCCATGAAAACAAAAGTGCCCCTGATAAAAAGAGAAAATAGAAGAAGAAAAGGCTTCTTACTGTCTTTAGGCTTTGCCTTGTTAGGATGAGATGCTGGGGCACCCGGCAGTTGTCATACACACATCAGGGAGAGCGAGAACCAAGCCAAGACTGACCCAGAGCCCTGGTATCGGTGAGGCGCCTGCTTTCCACCTGACCATTCTGGGGTATTATTAGCAACCACCACTGGGAGAGCCAAGGGCTCTCCTGAGATTTTAAATGTATAGATCTAAATTTCTCATATACTCTCATAAAGTAATTAAGTAATCAATACATATAGTATTACCTACACCTGTAATATGCATTGGTTATCTATACCTTACAGGTGAGGAAACGGATGCCCAGAGAAGCCCAAGTCCATGTGACTTGTCAGTGACGGAGTCGGTATTTAATGCCCTGCCTGTTGAAGCCTCTATTAGTTGGCATCCTGTAGTTGGATAGCCAGGCCCTCCTCACTGAAGGAGGAGGCTACTGCCTGGTCTAGGAAAGAGAGGATCAGGTCTGGGAAGAGGAGATGGATTAGTGAGTCGTTTCAAGGTAGACTCTGCCATCCGGGTGTCCAGCTAGCTGCCTGTGAGGTGAAGGAGAGATGGGAGGAAAGGACAGCTCCTGAGCAAGTGGGAAAGCAGTGGGGATGGTAGGATGGGGCCTGAGGAGGAAGAAGACTCCGTTTTGGCCCATTGAGTACAGTGTTTCTTTGCAGTTGTCAGGTGGCCCTAGAGGTCCAGCAGGCCCCTGCAAGCGTAGGTGGGAGAAAGGCTGGAACTCTAGCACCGGGAGGTGTTGGCATAACATGGAGCCAAGGCCACGCCATTAGGCAAGTTGTGCCAGGGCCTGGTGGGAGGGGTGAGGAGCAAGGACTGATGAGGGGCCCGGGAAGAAGCAGCCAACATTCAGCTGGAGCAGGGGACCAGGACTGAGGCGCGCCCTGAGAATGAGGGTGGAGGGCCAGACAGGAAATCTCTGACAGAACAGAGAGGTTAGGCAGACGTTCTCAGTAACAGGCCACCGAGGCTGCGGGTGGTTCTCTGTGAGGACAGGGAGAAGAGGGGTGCAGAGGGCAGCTGGCAGAGAACGTTCCACACTTAATGTAGGTCATTCTCTCACGGACGTGTGGAAGGAAATAGAGGGGTATAGGATAGAAGGAAGAGGCTCAGAAGGAGAAAAAGTCTTTCAGAATGAGCTGACTGTGTTTGCTGGCTTGGGGGAAGTGCCAGGAGCAGAGGTGAGGTAGAAGCTGGAGGGGAGGGGCTATCTGAGGGGTGGAGGACTCAAATGCAGATGGAGACTATGTGTGTGGTCCTTCTGGGAGAAGCAAGCAAGAATTGGGGTGCCCAGCCCTCCATATCTTTTCTTTTTTGCATCAGGAAGGTCAGCTGCCAGGTAAAGAGCAGGTGGGAGTGTGGGAGTGAGATCTGGTTCAGGTAGGGATTGCAGAGTTGAAGGTTTGGAGGCAGTGCACTTCCTGGGATGTCTTTTCACCTCTTGCCCAGCTGAGCACTTTTTTTCCTGTCTTGTCTTTGCCCTCCACTCCCTGACAGTGTGGCCTGCAGGGGCTTGAGGGACCCAGTCAGTCCATGTGTTGCTGGGAGCAAGAGACCTCTGGGAACAGAGCTCTGAGCAGCTGGAAAATCTAGCAGCACTCAAAAGACAAATTCCTCCAGGCAGCCTTCCAGAATGGTGGGCTGCTGCTGGGTTCTGGCACAGCTTATAGTTAGTCTAGGAGCCTGTTTCCCAGCACTTGGCCTGGCTGCTCATGTCATTACTTTCAGTGATCCTCCCTTTGACCTTGGCATATCTGGAGAGGTGACCACTCATGAAGATGGCTTTCTGCCCCAGACTGGCCCTTGATGTCCCCGCTTGGAGCAGCCCCTGACTGCTGTCTGCCCAGGGAACCCTGCAATGTGGAACTGCGGCGATGAAGGGAGCAGACAGACAGGAGGCGCACAGTCTAAGGGCAGAATGTGCGTGTGTTCAAGTGGAGCTGAGCCGTGAAGCAGACCCTGGAATTCACTACACTCATCTGCTGAATCCCAAATGGAAACAAATACAAATGTGCTTTATAAACAAAGACAGCAGCTTAAAAAGGGAAAAAAACCAATGAGCCTGTCTGAACTGGAATTGAAGTTCTGGGTTTTCTGAGGATTTCTAACTAAACAGACACTCCCCCCACCTTAGTTCCCCTGTCCCCCTCCTCGACCTGATTTCCCTCTAGGCCTGGTTTCTGCAGCCTTGGTCAGTACCTCTCTCTCCCAGCCCTGCCACATGCCTGGGATGCTCCAGCCGTGGGAAGCTCTTCCAGCGGCCAGCAGTTTCTCTTACAGCACCAACCCTCTGAGAGGGGAGAGTATGTGGCCCTCGCCCCTTGGGGGTACATTCCCCCAGGATGGGGAGCCTGTGGGCGGACATCAAGACAGAGCAAGGCTTGGTCCCTGAGGACGCCAGTGAGGGAAACACTGCACACACAAGTGCAGCTTCACAGTGAGCCTGGGCTTCCCACATCCCACCCTCCCCTTGATCATGCCATCTTGGAGGTCAAGTTCATCTTAGAAGAGCAATGTTAGCATTTTCTGCTGACCCAGCTCAGGCTCCTGAACTCTCGGCCTGGTCTTGCTCCCTGATCCTGCCCTTGCCTGCTCCAAGGCTCCGAGGCCCACCTGTCTCTCACCGTCATAGTCCATGTCACCGTGTGTCCTGCCTTCTGTTCGTCAGCACATCCTACCTCCTGTCCCACCAGACAGCTTGCAGTCTTCTGGGCAGTGATTCACTCCCCCACAAACAGTTATTGGCAGCTAAGGGAGGGCACATCACAGACCTGGGACAATTAGAGTCCTCACTCCCCGGCCCCCTCCCCGCTCTTTTCCCCAAACAGTTCCGATACCATGCCTGCTTGTCCCCGCTTCTCTCCCCATCTCCAAAAGGTGAAAGTCAGGGTCCTTTGTAAGCAGTCAAGAGTCTATTATCTTTCTAATTTTAACTTCTAATTCTTGCCTTTCCACAAGCTACCAACCTAAGCTCTGACATGAAACTCTCCTGCATGCAAAGGGGCCGTGGGCCTGTGCACTCACTGCGCCAGGACCTGGCTGTTTATGCCCAGGCCACAGTCCCAAGTTTCTCAAAGTGTGGCCTCCTTCCACCACTGGCAACAAACTCTCCTGGGAGACTAGAGGGCGACCTGGACTCCCATCCATCCAGACCCTGCAGGAGTGGGAATCTCTTAAACCAACTGCCCTGGTGGTGGTTCTGGTTCTTGCTGACTTTTAAGGAGCGTGTTAGGACGGGGGGGGCCGCTGGAGGTTGATGGGAGATGGTCTCTCTGGTCTCCTTCCCTCCCACAAAGTCCAGTGCAAATGGAGCATGGAGCTCCAGGAAAACTGGTTCCTTTGAGGTCCTCCCCACCCCCCGGGGGGTCCTGACTGCAGGTGGGGTCGCAGACATCAGTGGTGACCATGGAGGAGCTGTACACAGAAGGGAACCTCAAAATACCAGTTTCTTTCATTAAAAGGAGGAGAGAAGGGCCTCCCTGGTGGCGCAGTGGGTTAAGCGCTGCACTGTAGAGCTGTTGGCAGTGGCTACGCGAGTTCGACGCCCGGCTAGGGAGATTCCCACATAGCGTGGCAGACCTCTCTGGCCTCGCCCGCTTCTCCCCTCAGCAGTGTGTTTCTGTCAATCTGCCTGTTCTGCTCCCCACTCTGTCTCTGGTGAACCCTCTCGCTGCTCCACACCTCTGGCCTGTACCCCAGCTTGTATGCATAAAGATGATAAAATCTTTAAAATTAAAAAAAAAGAGGAGGAGAGAAAATGGTTAAGAGGTCTCTGGGTGTCCCCACCCTGTGATTTCCTCAGCCTGACAGAAAAGGACAATTTTCATGCTGAGGGTGCAAACTGGAGCACATACCTGTCAAGCCCTCTTTCCTGAGAAGGTGACAAGTATGTGGTCTCTGGAAGGAGGGAAGGACCAGCCCCACAGCAGTGCCCCAGGTGATCGTGACTGTGGCCGGTCCCCTTCATGGCAGTTGTCATGTCCTGTGAACACATTTATTCCACCTCCACAGGGCACACATACAGAGACCCTGCAAGGAGGCTGGGCAGGCAGACCCGAGTCCTGGCAGGTAGAGCCTGGCAGGTATGGTGGAGACGGCCTGCTGTTTCTGGGATGACAACAGGGCAATACTGGTCTCTGTCCTCTGGCCAGTTTCTGACATCCAGTAGCTCAGGCCCCGTGGGCCAACACTCCCCACACCCCCTCTCCCCCGAGGCCTGGCTCCTCTAATCCTGCTGTTAGAGCTCTGTCAGGGCCAGGGTTGGCGGTTACCGGCAGCACTCAGAGTGGCAGAAGAAGAACAATGCATGACTCAGAGTTCCATACTTCTGTTGTGGGGTCTAATTTTAGGCCATTGTTTCATTCCTCACTTTGCCCTTCCCAGAATTCTAACGGGCGGGGAGAGGCCAGTTTGCCAAGATGGAGACTGAGAAGGGGCAGGGGTGCAGTGCAGAGTGAGAGGTGGCACTGAGGTGCTTGCTTCAGGGGCTGGGCTGGGACTGGAGGCTTGGTCGGGCCTTGGGTTCTGAAACATGATCTTATGAGAGGTCTCCAACGCCCTCTAGAAAGTGGCTTGACAGTCGGGAAGCCAGTGGCTCTGACCCTTACAACCTCTGATTACTCAGCTCTGCCATTTAAGTTCCAGGGAGTTAGATCTGGAAACCCCATAGTCTGAGTCACTCTGGTTGTGGGTGAGTGAAAATCTCAGAGAGACCGATGGCTCGTGAGCTGGTGTGTGAGCACTCGCATTCCTGTGGCTCACATGCTCGGGAACGCAGTGAGGGGCGAAGAGCAGCTCCACGGCCCCTACGTGTGGCTCCCGACCTCATCTGTAGTGGGACCCCTGACTGCCCTGCTCCGCCACTGAAGTCCAGGGGAGAGGACACACATTGGGTGGCTATCGTTGCTAGTCATTCCTCCAGTCACTGCCTGGGCTCTTGGGCATCAGTGTTAACTATGAAGGTTGGGCTATGTGTGGAGCCTCGATGCCTGTGTCTTGGTGCTCAAATGTTTCTGGAAGATTCTTCAGAGTCCCTGTTTCCATTGAGAACCCCTTGCAGTCTGACACTGTGTGCATGTGTGTGTGTGTGTGTGTGTGTGTGTGTGTGACTGTGCAAAAGTAGCACATTAAATGATCCCCCCATGTGAATAATCATAGACCTGCCCGGAAACCAGCTTTAAACTAGGATGTCAGACAGCTCAGCCCAGCTCGCCTCGCCTAACCTTTCCTCCCTCTCTTTCTCTAAGGTGGTTATTCATGTGCATTCTGGTGGAAAGAATAGGGGTGGGAATCTAAGAATCCTGGTGTCCAGCTCCACCCTCAGATGGGCTGTGTGGCCCTGGGCAATTTTGTGTTTGCTCTGGGCCTGGGTTTTCCCAGAGGGAGCCTGGTCTGCCCTTGCTTTTCTGCTGAGAGACCTGGGGAGGACGGCAGGACTCCGAAGGGGTTGGGGCCCCACTGGGCCTGGCTGTGGTCTCTGGGAGGATCTCAAGATGGCACCTTTCCTCTCCTGATTACCTACCTAGCCACCCTTTCTATATCTGCATTAGCTCTTAAACCAAAGGAATAGAGCCATCAGTCAACCAGGGACTTACATTTAGAAAAATCACTGAAGAAATATAACTGAGAAATGAATCAAAATAAGAACTCTAATTTGAAAGATAAGTTATAAAATAAATTGGTAGCAAGCAATTATTATGTATGAACTATCACTATTAAAGTGAAAAAAATTCTTTAGAGAGCCATTCAAAGCAAGAAGAAATTTAATAATAACCTATACCAATAACCTTTGGTTATTCCAGGAAAACTCCCCAGACTACATTAAGTCAGGAAGGGAAATGGATATGAAGGAGGAAGGAGTAAGAGCAAATGAAACACCAGGACAAACAGGAACCAATGTCTGCCTCTCACTGCTCTAATAATCTGACACCAACTGTACACACAATAAGGCCAGAATTCTGAGAAACAGGGTAGATCAAATGCAGTGGAGGGCCTGGCACACCAAGATCAGTCGGCAGACGGGTAGTCTTTGTGAATTGTAATAGTACCTGGCCCTATGCTGACCTTGGTGTGAAAAAAAAAAAAGACTGCTCCTTTTTTCTTGCCTTCCTGACCCCTGTAAATTTTTCTTGGAGCCCACTCTAACCCACAACTACATAAGGAAGGGAATTCTGTGAAATATAGTCCTTTCAGCTTAGCTCAGTGGTTACAGCGCAAAACCATCACAATAATTAAGTAAGAGAGAATGAAAGCAAAATGCATTGAACAGTTGACTCAAAAATTTAGAGAATAATAAAACAAACCTAATGAAAGTAAAAGAAAAATATTAATAAAGACGAAAGCAAAACTTAATGAATTAGTAAATGAAGACTCTATAGACTTATTAAGTAAACCAAAGTGTTTATTTGTGTAAAGGCTAATGAATAAGGAAAACTTTAGCACTGGTAATAAAACAAAAAAGAGCAAACCATGTTATGAATTAGATATAGCGCAAAACCCTAGAAAGAATGGTTTCTAAAAAAAAGATAGCAATAAACAATTGGAAATTCAAATTAAAAATACCAGTTGCAAGAACATTAAAACCTTAAAATAATCAAGGATAAATATAACAAATTATGTGCAAGACATGTCCACTGTAAAACCTTACTGAGAATTGAATACAACTGAAATCAGAAGAAATTTCATAAATTGGAAAAGTTAATATTGCTAAGATTTTAGTTGCCCCCCAAATTATCTACAGTCACAACAGTTCAGGTCAGAATCCCAGCAGGTTATTATTTTTTTTCTTTTTGAAGGTGGGGAGGGGCAGAAATTGCCAAGCTGATCCTAAAAATTAATTGGAAATATGTCTAGAAGCAAAAAGCGAAAGATCTAGATTACCCAAGACAGTTTTGTAAAACAGGACAAAATTATAGGCCTTAGAGTATTTGATCTCATGAGTAAAAAGCAACAGTAATTATGACTATGTAGTATTGGTGTGAAGATAGACTCACAGATCAATGGGGCATAAATGGTCAGTTAATTTTCTACAAAAGTATCACGACCATTCAATGTGCATGCTTTCTTTAATATATGGAACTGGAACAGAGGAAATCCTATGTAAAAATGTGAACTTTGGTCCTTGCCTCACACCATAAGAAAATTAACACAAAATCAACCATGGGCTAATGTAACAGTTAAAAACATAAAAATTCTACAAGAAAACATAGAAGAAAATCCTTGTGTGACTTTGGATTAAGCAGATTTCTTAGGACACAAAAAACACAAAATGTAAAGGGAAAAAATACTGTGAATATGTTTTTGGGGGATCATTTTTCAGCACATTATAGCCTCAAAATGGAAATAATACAAACTTTCATCAACTGATGAGCAAATAAACAAATTCTGATATATCCATTCAATAGAATACTACATAATAACACATGCACTTCTATGTGGAGCAAAAAAGAAGTCAGATATATACCAAACACAAATTCTATCTATTTCATTCTTAGTAAGCTCTACGAAGCATAGCTGAAATGATGCAGACCAGCGGTTGTCTCGGCAGGGGTGCAAAGGGGGTGTTGCCTGCAAAGGGTCCCAAGGCAACTTTTGATACACATTTTTCTCAAGCACATCAGAAATATACATAGCTTCAAGTAACAGACTTGACACAGGCCATGATTCTTAACCGCAACACATTTATTGTTTATATATATACATACATATATATTTATTTTTTATTTTTTTATTTTTTAAGAATTATTTATGCAGGGCCTCCCTGGTGGCGCAGCGGTTGAGTGCTGTGCTATGGAGCTGTTGGCAGCCCGCGATTCCAGTTCGATGTCCAGCCAGGGAGAATTCCACATGGTGCGGCAGACCTCTCCTGCCTCGCCCGCTGCTCCCCTCAGCAGTGTATTTCTGATCTGCCTGTTCTGCACCCTGCTCTATCTCTGGTGAATCCTCTCGCCGCCCCACGCCTCTGGCCTGTACCCCAGCTTGAATGTGTAGATAAATATATCTTAAAAAAAAAAGAATTATTTATGTATACAAGCTGGGGTACAGGCCAGAGGCGTGGGACGGTGAGAGGATTCACCAGAGACAGAGTGGGGAGCAGAACAGGCAGATTGACAGAAACACACGGCTGAGGGTTATTTTCTCCTCAAATTTTATTTATTTGCCAGTAATTTACATAGCTGTGTGATTTTAAGAGTACAACTTCATACCATCCGATGAGCACACACCTCACTCACCTGCCACCAAAACTCTAGTGCAGATGTCCTAGCCACTAGCCACTTCTTTCCCTTGTTCCCTCCTCTCTCCCCCTATTCCCTCTGGTAGCCGATGTATTTTCCACAGAGTCTAAAAATTTTTTTTTAAATATTTATTTTTACATACAAGCTGGGGTATAGGCCAGAGGCGTGGGGCGGCGAGAGGGTTCACCAGAGACAGAGCGGGAAGCAGAACAGGCAGATCAGAAATACACTGCTGAGGGGGAGCAGCGGGCGAGGCAGGAGAGGTCTGCAGCACCATATGGGATCCTCCCTGGCTGGACGTGGAACTCTCATCGCACACTGCCGACAGCTCTACAGCACAGTGCTCAACCGCTGTGCCACCAGGGAGGCCCTAAAAATTATTATTATTATTATTATTATTATTACTGTTTTTTTGCTGGGCTTTGCCAGTTTGTTTTCTTTGGTTGTTTAAATTCTGCAAATGAGTAACTGTCTAATAGCTGTCTTTCACTTCCTGACTTATTTTACTTAGCATAGTCACCTCAAGATTCATCTATTTTGCCCCCAAAAGACACTATTTAATCTTTTTAAATAGCTGAGTTATAGTCCATTGAAAATATATTTCACAATTTCTTTGTTCAATCATCTGTTATCAGGCACTTAAGTTGGTTCCATGATTTAGCTGTTGTGACTAATGCTGCTGTGAACATTGGAGCATCAATCTTTTTGTACTAGTGTTTTCATATTCCTTGGGTAAACAGCAGTGGTATTGATGGAACATATGGTATTTCCATTTTAATTTTTTAAAGGAATCTTATAATAGGCGACGATGAGCATTTTTTCATGTGCATAGAAGCCATCTGAATGTCTACTTCAGATAAGTGTCTGTTTGGGAACTTTGCCTATTTTTTGATAGGATTGTTTGTTTTTTGTGATTGAGTTATATGAGTTCTGTATATAAACACACTTAATTTAGAAGTTAGTAACAAAAAGATAAATAACTAGCCTTACATATTTGGAAACTTGAGAAATATACTGCTAATAAACTCATGGAGAAATCATATTACAAATTTAAAAATATCTAGATATGTATGATCAAGAAGATGCTAAAAATCAGCATTTGTGAAACTTAAGGAAAAGTAAAACTTTAAATGTGTATATGAGAAAATAAGTTAGCCTCAAAATTAATGAGCTGTGTCTAGCGCTAGCTTAAGAAGGAAGAAAAAGAATAAAACAAAACTCATTTAAGAAATAAGAAATAGAAATTAAAGGCATAAGAATTAAAAAAGAAATTAAGTTTATCATTATTTGTTAGGTAATCCCATAGTTACATAAAATAACAAAAATATGTGATGTATTATTAGTATAATAGAGTCTAACAAGATAAGTGAGTATGACAAAAATAAACATATCAGTTGCATTTTTACAAAGTAGCAGTAAACTAGAAAACGCAATTAAAGACACCATTTATGAAATGATTAGAGAATGTGAAATAATCTAGGTAAAAATCTAACAAAATGATGTTCAAGATTTCTACAGGAAAATCATTTTACTAACAGAATTTAGGAAGATATAAAATATGGAAAGATACTGTTTTAAGGATAAGAAAAACAATATAGTGAAGCTGTCAATACTCCCCAAATTAATTTTAGAGATTCAAGGCAATTACAATAAAAATTCCAACACTGCTTTTTTCTTTTTTAAATGGATTTTAATAAAATATTCTAGACTTTATGTGTCAGACTAAAAGGGCAAGAAAAGGCGGGACACTTCTGAAAAAGAAGAACAGAGAAGGAAATAGTGGCTGTATCAACTATGAAGATGAGTTCGACAATTACAACAATTTGAACAGTGCAATTCTGGTACAGTGGGAGCCTAATTAACTAATGGAATAGAATAGGGAGGAAGCCCCAGACACAGACACATGAGGAACTTGACTCTAAAGGAGAGGTAGCATATCACTTCAGCGAAGGAGTGAACATTGCTAGAAAACAATGATTATCCATAGGTAAGAAGATGACATTGGAATCCTACATTTTACCATGTGCAGAAATCAACTGTCAATTGATTGAGCACTTACTAATTAATATCCCAAATATAGAATTCTCAGTAGAAAAATATTTCTTAAACAGGACACAAGAAGTGTACACTATAAGGAAAAGATTGATAGACCCAAACCTCAGTGAGATACTGTTGCACACTCATTAGAAAGTCTACTATGAAAAAGCCAAAAACAAAAATAGAAAATTACAAGTGTTGGTAATGGTGTAGAGAAATTGGAATTCTTGTGCATTGCTGGTGGGTGTGTTAAATGGTGCAATTGCTGTGGAAAAAGGTATAGTGGTTTCTCAAAAAATTATCCATAAAATTGCATATGATCTAGTAATTTCACTTCTGGGTATATACTTGAAATATTTGAAAGCTGTAAGTCAAACAGGTATTCATACATCTATGTTCATGGTATCACTACTCACAAGAGTCAAAAGGGGGAAGCATCTCAAATGTCCTTCAACAAATGAATGGAAAACAAATTATGGTGTATATATATGTATAATGAAATATTATTCTTCTTTAAAAAGGAAGAGAATTCTAACACATGCATTATCATGGATGAACCGCAAAGGCATTCTGATAACTAATATAAGCCACTCCCAGAAGGACAAATACATTATAATTCTATTTACATGAGGTATTCATATAAGGTATTCATAGTGAGGTGAAATTCATAGAGACAGAAAGGAGAATGGTGGTGGCCAGGGAGTGGGGGATGACAGGGCTAGAAAGGGAGGAAGGGAAGAATGGGTACAGAGTTTAAGGTTTGCAAAAGATGAAAAAAGTTCTAAAGTTGGATGGTGGTGATAGTTGCACAACATTGTGAATGTCCTAAAAGGCACTGAACTGTACCATTATAGGTTAAATGGCAAATTTTATGTTACCCATGTGTCACAATAGACATATACAGTAAGTACTCTGAATCTGACCGGAATTCTCTCTAATTCTCTCTCTCCTTCTCTCTCTTTCTCTCTCCTTCTCTCTCTCTCTCTCACACACACACACACACACTACACATATATGTATATATACATATATGTACATATGTGTATCTCCCTATCCTTATTGCAGTCCAATTAAATTAGATTCTGGGGTATCACTATTTTATTAACAATTCTACATGTGCTTCTGATGTAAAGTCAGTGTTGAGAACATCTGACTTTTATAATTTTCAACGATGGATGGGAATTTCCTACTTTGTTATTATTTCCCTTATGGTTTTGTGCATCTAGCTATAAAACAAAAATACTGTTTAGGTAATTTTTTTTAGATTCTGGGTATATTTTAGTGGAAGGGACCTTTGAAGTATCAATTTAGAATTCTGCACCCAGTCAAACTATCTATCTACCATGAGGGTAGAATAAAAACATTTTTAGGTACCTAATTTCCCAAATATTTTAGCTGCCTTTCTTTTTCAAGAAATGACAGAAGTCTGTGTTCTAACGAAATAAGAGAATAAACTGAGAAAATGAAAACAGGGGAGCCTGGAAATGGGAGGGTCAACACAAGAGAGAACACAATGAGTTCACAAGATGGTGAGGAAAGCACTGGAAGAACACTGGTGTGAATTCAGGAAGCCAGGCCAGAAGGAACATCAGGGTAGACAGTTATAGGAGATATTTTCAAAATGACAGTGGAAGGAAATGTGAGGTGTTAACTTTACAGAAATTTTATGGTTCTGTCAAAGAGTTTGAGAAGAATTGGTAATGTGTATAGAGAAAGCAAGGTAAATTTAAAAATGAGGTAGTTATTAACTCCAGGGAGAACTGAATATTTTATTGGAAAGGAAATGTAATTATAGTATAACTACCTGAATTAGATTTGGAAATGTTGTGATTTAAGTCTATTAGAAGTTCAGGGATAAGGAAATGCTTGCTTGTGGAAGCAGGAAGTAAATAGATGACTTTTAAATTTGATTAATCAAGAAAGCACAACATAAATAAATTATTTAGCAGAATGCAGTTAAATGCAGAAAAACTACAATGGGGATATGAGGAAGAGTGAGTCAGGGTATTGCTACTTTTCATCATGAGGTTTTCTGACATTTAAATTTATGTTCAGGGTGTTCCTCTGGTTGAAGAGATTTTTGCAAGTATACAAGTGCATAAGGATAGATTATTAAGGATGTCCATGCCAGCATTGTTTACAATAGTGAAAAATACTATCAATTCAATAATTTAAATATCTTACATGCAATCATTCTACCAAGGAAAAGGACAGGGTAAGAAAACAATAGAAGGAATGTTAGTGATTAGTGACCAGAGGATGAATTCATCTTGCTGGAGGTGTTCAGAGGAGGGAGAGAACCTTCTGGTTGGGATTGGTTTGGAGAAGAAGATGAAGTCTGTGACAGGGGCTCTGAAGCTCGGGTAGGGGGTCAGGATAGAGTGGGCACACTTGCTTGGTAGGTGGGGAGAGGACATCTGGGAAGGAGAAGAGACCCAGCTGTGGAGGGTGAAAGCTTTGGATGGCTGGTGCAGACATTTCCAACACGTGGCCAGATGTTGTTCCTGCCGAGCCCTGCAGCTGTGTGTTTTGTGGTGTTTCTCTAAAACAACTACATGCTCTTTTCCTTTCCCTTTTGAGATAGAAACACACAATTTTGAGGTGGTGGCCAGCAGCCAAGATTAGGCTCAGTGAAGCTGGAAGAGCTGGCATTAGGGTAAGTCTGAGGACAGGTTTAGCGGTGAGTCTGTGGCGGGGGTTAAAGTTCAGTCTGAGGCCAGGTTTAGGGTTCAGTCTGCGATCAGAGTTAGGGTTTGTCTGCAGATGCTGGTTTCTGATTGGATCCCATTTTTTTCTGTGTCAATACATGTTGCTTGAGTGCACGGATGAATTATACATTTTGGCCAGCTATTCTTAAAGCCCTTCAGCTTCCATCTCTCTCAAGCCTTCTCTCGGCTCCCGCCTCCCTCTCACCCCATCACAAAGACGGGCATCTTTCCCAGACCTCCCCATGCCCGGCTGGCCCTAAGTCTCAATCCAACACCTCACCCCATTCTCATTAAATGGGGTCCAAGCCCTCAGACAGTGGGAGCTTAATCTGTGCTGTGAAGAAAGGACGCCAGTAGGAGGAGGGGGTGGGCATTGTTGACCCCTGCAAGGGACAGCTGGACTCTTCTGCCTGCCTCGCACTGACCAGCAGCCAGTGCCTCTCCTCTCCTCATCCATGCTGGAGGGGCTGCCTTACTCGGAGCCCAGGAATCCTGGCCCGCACAATGCCTGGCTGCTTTCGCGGCAGGTTACTGAAACTTTAATCCCAGCTTTCCTTTCCCTCCTGAATCCCCCAACTGCCGTGGTCTCCGCTGGGCCACTCCCGTTCCCTATGTCCAGAAGACACCTAAGACAAGCTTGGAGAAGGACTCTCACCCCACCTAGCTCAGTCTGCTGGGTGGAGGAGCGTCCCTCGTCCAAGCCTGCGTGGGGCTTGATGGCCATGGGCTGGGGCAGTGTCTCCTTGTCCCTCCTGGGTGCACGCCTCTCCAGCATCTGGTCTTCGGCTGCCTTCCAGTTTGGCCGCCTTTCTTCTGGTCTTCATGCTCTGACACGCAGGAGTTTCAGGAGCGGCTTTGCAGATGTGGAGCTTAGCCTGGCACTGAGGCAGCTGGGGAAGGAGGGGCCCACTCTCCCGCAGTCCTTCTGCCTTGCTCAGCTCTTGTCGGCCTCCCTCTCTCTGTGTCTGTCTTCTTTGTTTGCTTTCTCTGTATCCCTGCCCCACCCAGCCTTTGGCCTCTTCCTGCCTCCCCTCCCCTCTCTCCCTGACCCTGCTTCTGTCTGTCCTAGTTGCTGCCTGGCCTCCATCCCTGCCTGGTCCTTGTCTTGCTGCTTCTCTGTTTCTCTCTTCATCTCCTGTTGGTAAACTTCTCTCTCCATCAACACAGATTTGGGGGGAAAAGCAAGTCTCCCCTTCAATTACCTAGCAATAAAGATATATGACAAATACCTGCCAATGATGATCGTTTCAGGGAGGGGCTCTTTCCCCAGCCTCCTCCCACCCAGTTATTCCAGTATAGGAAAATTCTTCTCCTAGTCACTAAGGCAAAACTCCATAGCACCTCTGAGCTCCTGCTAGCAGGCACTGGCATGGGGCTGGGGTGGATGCATCCTCCAGGGGTTCACATCTGAGAGGAGGTGGAGGTACAGTGGGGGCAAGGGCACAGGCACAGAAAGCGGGGCGGCACTGTTTCATGAATGTAACTGTTCCTGGCAACTGTGGGAGGTTCCAAAGGAAGTGCCTCCACCACCCCCCCCTTACTGCTTTGAGGACTGAGGTGTCATGTGGGCTGAGGGAGTTGTGCAAATCCTTAAGGTGTTGGTGAAAGGAGAACCAGTTACTGACAGTTGGGTGGGATTTGCACCCCAAGAGTGGATGTGGGGGGGTGCGGTGCTGTCCTGGCTGGGAAGCAGCAGGAGCAAAGGTGCAGAGGTGGAACTGTACATTCAGGGGCCTGGGACTTCAATGTTGGTATTTGTGAACAAATGGGAAAAGGTTGAGAGGCAACTTGGGCCCAGAGAATGGACTTGGGCCTGACCTTCTGGGTGGAGGGAACCAAGGTAACTTCTTGGAAAGGGGAGGATGGGCCTCCAGCCACATGCCAGGAAGCCACATCCTGCTTCCTCCTCTGGCTGCCAAGCTCCAGAGGTCATGGACCAGAGGCATGTCTGCTTCCATGAGGGCAGGCCCTGGCCCCTACCAAGGACCAAAGTCAGGGCCACAGCACTGTCTGCAGAGGAGACCTGCAGGGCTGAGGACCATGGGGCATGTTTGGCGGGTCAGGAGAAGACTTATGATGATGGTCCCCTGTGCGTCAGTGGCTCCTCGTGTGCTGGGAGAACATTTAGAATCTGCACTGAGGTCTGCAGCCTTGCCTCCTGGAGCCTGGTCCTGAGGTCTCCCTGCTGGGGCCTTCTCCGCGCACTTCATCCCCTGCACTCTCAGCCTGCTCCTTCCCTCCCTTGCAGCCCACACTCAGGGCACTGCACTGCCCTTGCAGATGAGGTTGGCCTACCCTATGTGGCACTCAGGGTGCCCTGGTTCCTCAGCAGCACCCTCGGGTGGGGCGCTTGGCTGCTAATTGGCGCCTGTAAAGCACTTGAAAGCATAAAGGATGACACCAGAGAGGAATGTAGCTGCTAATCCCAGTGTCTCTTGTGTCAGAGGTGGAGCTGGGGAGGGAATAGCCCCGAGAAGCTCCTGATGGGTCTCCTTCCCATTTTCAGGAGATCTGCCCTTTCAGGGTCTACACCTGCTGGGAGGCCTCTTTTCTAGGAAACTCCCTCTGAGCAACTCCGTGGTCCTGGTTGCTTCTGTCCCTCAGGGTGAGATAAAGAGAGGAAGCAGCGCAGGACAGGAGACCTGGGCTCCGCCTTCAAGAAAGTCTGTGAGGTCTGGCCAAGTCACTTCTTGTATTGGAACACCCCCAGTGACCAGGAGCTAGAAGTCCGCCCCAGACCGGCTTGAACAAGATGGGTCCGTCTTCTCACAGCAGGGAGTCCCGACATGGGTGACCGAGGGTTCATTGCATTATCGGGCCAAAGTGACCTCAACACTCGATGGCTGGGGACCTCTCATCCTTCCTCTGCCTAACTCAGCAGTGGGCAGCGCCTCGCTCAGGGTGGTATATGACAAAATGGCATCTAGTGAATAATTATTATAATCAGGGAGGTTCCCTCACTTTCCAACAGTGAGAAATTATTCTCTTTTGCCCCCAGGTCCTATTGACCAAGATCGAGTGACTCCCTCAGGCCAGGGCAGCGAGACCCTGTTGTCCGCTTGCTCTGCTGCTTCTCAGAGGGGTCTGCAGGCACATGGTCCGGTGATAGGGGTGCTGTGGCACCTGGGGGTGGGGACTGTAAGTCTCTTAATGCATGGGATGATTTGTATCCTTCTTGACCTCTGAATGTCCTACTGCTCATTCATGGAGGTGAAAAACCTGCTTTTTATTATCTTAGCCTGGGACCCAACTCCATTTTATAGATGTGCTCTTGCCCAAGACTTACCATGTAAATTGAGGGAAAATTCTCTGTGGTTTAGAACCGCCCACCGCTTCTGAAGTTTCCAAACCTGGAAGCGTGGCTCTCTCTGGGTTTTTGCTCTTGCAGTGCATCTTCTGGGGTGATCCTGCTTGACCACGCCACACATTAGCACACAGTGGACTTATTAGCAATGGCTTTTTGCATTCTCCCATCCTATTAAATATGTCATGGTGCTGATTTTGTTTTCTTGAAACTGTAGTATCTTTGGCATTCATGTTAGGAGAATCAAGGGGTTAGCTCAAAATGTTTGCTTTCAAAAGAGGGGACTGGGTTTGAGAGGGGTAAAGCCATTGATTAGGCTAACAGAGTCCATCCCTGGGCCTAAGAAGGGAGATCCCCTTTGAATATCCAAGACAGGGAACTTCAGGACAAACTTGCTAGTTGTCAGCGAGAGAAAACTGCAGGGTAGAATGTCGGAAGTCACCAACGCATCTACACTTGCCCAAAGCGGCCTCCTTCGCTCATCTGTGAAAGTTGCTAATCTCAGCGCGGGCCACCTCCTTCCCGAGAAACTTGAAGGCAGGGGCTGTGAAGCCACTGGAGAGAGGTCAGCTGCTGCTCAAATGCCATGCAGAGGGCACTGCTGTGTTCCTGAGGGCCTGCTTACCTTAAGCTGTCTGAATTGATCCCTGTTTGTGCCCATAGAACCCACGCCCTCGTCATCCTACATGTCAGCGCCGGATCCATTAACACCAATGCCATTGAACTGCAGACACCAAAGCATCCCACAACCCTACCAGAGCATGCTGTTTCTGAGCCCTCGCTCCTGGGAGGTGAGAACATTCCACTGGGCTGCCCCTCCCAGGGAAAGCTGCTGGACCCTGTCCTTGGTGCAAAAGGGAAAAAAAAAAAAGGCTCAAACAGAGATGGCAGAATCACAGGAGCCAGGCAATGAGATGGTGCAAAGGCGGCACGGAGTCTACCTGCTCGGGATACCTGCCTTGCACCCCCCTGGACTTCCACTCTTAGAGATTTAGACACTGGCTTTAAGCTTCTTCCAGGAGGAGGAGGGGCGACGAGGGAGGGGACGCGCTTAGACAATGCTGCAGGCCGCTTCAGGGGCTGGGGTGAGGTGGTGTCAGCCTGGGTCTTGCTCTGAAGCCCTACAGTGGTTAAGAATGAGGCTGACCGCCAGGGCCCGGGTGTCAGTATCCACCAGAGCCACATAACTGCTATGTGCCTCAGTTTTCTCATCTATAAAGGAATAATAATACATTGTTAGATCAAAAGAAACCATGTATAGAAAGCTTTAGGACTCAATATGATTTAGCCATTAGGTGACTCTTTGCTGCTGATACAAGAAGTTCTGCACCCTCAAGCAATGAGCGCTACGCTGCTGGGGTACCCCCATCTTCTGCAGGACCCAGTAACTGTAGTCCTAGGGATCGTGACTCACAGGTACTCTGGGGGAGCCGCCTCGGAACCTCTGCTTCCCCTCCCAGGCCCCGGGTGGCTGGGCCCATTGAATGACCTCAGCTAGGAGGAATGAGGGGCGCGGAGTCTCCAGGGCTGGGTGTAGGCCCCTGCCTACTCCTCGGGCCCTCCCGGCCCTGCCTTGTACCTACCTGTTCCCTAGCAGGTGACCCACAGAGAGGAGGACTCTGGGGGTCTAACCAGTGACTCACTATGGCCTCTTGATCTAAACCCAGTGCATGGGCCCCTCTCCCTCTTGCAGCTCACTGCTTTCGGGATGATCCCAGCCCCAGCTTCAGGTGCCAACTGACTGCCACCGCTAGCTGAGACCTCAAGCCAGCCTCTGACTGTTGTGTGACTCTGACCTTTGACTGACCTCTGACCCTGGCCACAGGTTGCCTCCTTGGCTCAGACAGTCTCGGCTCTGGTGTCTGGCCAAACTCTAGCCCCTGTCACAGACTGACACTTACCACAGACATAGAAAGCTCTCAGGGGGTTCTGGGGAAAAGCCCCTCTCTCTGTACCCCTGTCCCTTCCTTCTGACTCCTGTACTGTGGGATGGGGTGCTCTGGCTGCCTGGCAGCCCAACTTGACTCCCTGAAGGTGGGGAGTGTCTGCCTGGACTTCTTACCAGGAGTGTCACGTGGCGGGGAGGCCACAGCTGGGAGAACGTGCTGACTTTGTCTCTGTAGTCTGCTTCTCAGGGACGTCCACTCATGCTCCTGCCCCTCTGACTGCAGTTCCCAGGGGGTATCCCCACCTACCAGCCCAGGAGCTCCCTCAGAGCAGCACCAGAACTTCCCAAAGGGAAACATTTCTTCCATCAGACTGGGGGGGTCCCTGAGAGCAGAAATTGTGTCTCAGTCACCCAAGGGGGTCCCTAAAAGGACTCCAAGAGCATCTTGGTGCTGCAGGTGTATAAACTTTTGTTCACATCTTGGTTCCATTGTTGGAGCTGTGTGTCCTTAGACCAGTTTCTTAACTTCTCTGAGAACAGTTTCCTCACCTGCTAACTGGGGCCAGTGACATTATTTACTGACAGAGTGGTGAGGATTAAATGGGATGAGCTGCAGGAAGCACTGGGCGTAGCACCTGGCACTTGTACGTACTCAGTAGGCGTCAGAGGTCATGGATACTGTATTCCCAACATGTTAGGAATCCTGCAAGCTCAGGGAGACTCCGTGAGGCTGCAGAACCAGGCTTTGCTCACCGACGAGGGCTCAGATGGCGGTGTCGAAGCTGACCTCTGCCGCCTTCACTCTCAGGGGCTCTGGGCCTGCAGGGATTGCTTCAGCGTCTCCACGAGCTCCTCTCTGCCCTTCACACAATCAGGTGTCTCCTCCCTGGGCTTACCTCCCTGCAGCCGCCCATCCTTCCTAGGTTACTTGAATCAGTCCGCCCCCTCCAGGATGTCTCTTGGGTTGACAGGTGCCTGCCAAGACCTGACTCTCCAAGGCTAAGTCACAAAAGCCAGGGCTGATCCTCCGCTGCTTATAGCCTTGCAATGATCCCTGACTACCAAGTTCTCCAGGAATTGTGAGGATCCAGGGCCCAATCTGCCTCTCCCACCATGGACCTCAGGGTGGGGCTGGGATGAGGGTAGGGTGAGTCCCCTGAACCAGAGCCACCATGCTGGGGATAAAGCACTTGTGACACAAGAAAGTATCCAAAATGCCCTCAGGAGGGTTTGCTTTCTTTTTCTTTTTTAAGCTAAACAAATCAAATAGGTAATTTTGAATCATTCTACTGACTGGCCAAGTGCTGATTGACAAGTGGCTGTTGGTCCCTTGGGGCTTTCCCCTTAGTGAGGCCTGATTCATTAAGACAACAGGACAGATGCCAAGGTCAGCCATGACTTCAAGAGTGCAGGCAGCCTGGGGGTCCTGCCTACAGACCATTAACCAGGAGGGTGAGCAGAGCAGAGCAAGCAACTCATGCATGCCCCAGGACTGACCTCTGGGGAGACACCATGAGGATCAGGAGGTGATGCCCTCAGGTCAAAGCAAGGAGTGAACTTAGGCTGCCCTAGGAACTGGGCACTCACTTTTTCAAACAGTCACAAGCATTCTTTGAGGGTCTCCTAGATGTCAGGTTCTGGGGAAGATGAAAAGATAGTTCTATGACTCCTAGAGACGCCCTTTTTACCTTGCTATTAGGTAATTCAATGAAATTTAATTCTTAGTCACAAGGATCTGTGTCTATGTTGAGCATATTTGTATCTTTCTCTTCTTGAAATTTTATTATTTTTTGTTATTAGCAGTGTTACATACATGCATGGTACTGCAAGCTCACAAGGAAATGGTGGGTTACCAAAGTTTTCCTCACCGTTAGTGTCTACTCATTCATCCCACAAGCATCACTGAGCGCGAACTGTGTGGCAGATGGGAAAGATCCCTTAGTGAATGAAACACTGTCCTGTCCACTTGGAACTGAATTTCCAGAAGGAGGAGAAAGACAATAAATAGCAAGCACAGCAAACAGTACATTAGGTGATAAGATAGAAGTATAAGTGGTATGGGAGAAAATAAAGGAGGATAAAGTGGACTGGGGTGCGGGGGGAGGGCAGTGAGGCAATTTAAACAGGATGGCCAGAGAAGGCCTCGCTGTAGGGACGACTGGAAAGGGGCAAGGAGGGAGCCCCTCAGCTTCCTGGGGGAACGGCAGGCACAGGCCCGGCGACCGGCCAGCCTGGCATGTGCGAAGACGGTGGGCGACTGTGGCTGGAGTAGAGGGAGCTGCAGGACGTGAGAACAGAGAGGGGTGGGGGACAGAGCATGTCGTGCCCTGGAGGCCAGCGTCGGGCCTTTCCTTGCTTTTCCCGGGCTGCGTGGGTTTAGTTGCAGCAGTAGGAGTGTGGCTGCCTCTCGGGCTTTGGGCTTTGACTTGGAGACGAACGGGCGGCCTCTGCTGAGCTCTGCGCATGGAGGGGCCTGTTCTGCCTGTTTACCAAGGACCCCAACTACAGTTGGGGAGCTGATAGTGGGCTCTGCAAGGTCTGGGGGAAACCCGGGGGCCTGAACTCTTCAGGGAGGAGAGGCACAGTGAGAAACAGTAGGATTCTGGTGGTGGAGCTGTAGGGTGAGAAAGAAGGAGGGGAGCCAAAATTTGTGGGTGAATGCAGGGCTCTTCCTGAGGAGAGATGCTCTGGTTTCTGCACAACTGCCTCCCAGGAGCCGCCAGGACAGAAGCAGCGGGGTTCTGGCTCTATCCTGAAGATCCAGACAAGGATGGTGGTTGAGTCCCTGTCTCCTCTAACAGAGAAGGAAATTGAGGTTCACGTGACTTGCCTGGGCTGGTGGGGACAAGCAGCAGAGCTAGAACCCAGGCCTCGGGATGCGGGTTCAGAGATTTGCACATGACAAGATAGCACTCGTGGGAGCGTCCTGACAGGTCTGGAATGTGGGAGTGAGTGTGGTGGTGATCATCACTGTAACTATTGGCTGGCCAGGGGCACATTTTGGCAAGACTGCCCTCTCACCCAGTGAGCTCTGAGGACAGGCTCGTGCTCTTCCTGCTGGGAGAGGCTGGGGCCCCTGGGTGGGGGCCCCATACTCAGTCTCTGCCTCCCTGATTCATTCCAGCTCTCCTGGCAGCCTGAGTCACTTTCTTTCCAGGTGAGAACTGCCTGTTTGGCAAATCCCTGGATCCCGTGGGGGGAGGACTAAGAACTCAGGGTTGGTCCTGTGCATGGGTGAAGCAGGCAACCACCCACATCTGCCCCAGATCCCTGACCTGGCCTAGAATTCACTCCCTTGTCTCTCTGTCCATCTGGTCAGCAATTCCTGAGTAACCATCTCCATGTAGGTGTTCAGAATTGTGCTGTTTGCAAATCCCTCTCATGGATGGATTCAAGCGTGTCCAGTCATTAAAGAGGAAAGCCAGGGTTCAGACATATCTTATCTGGTTCCATGAACCTTTTTCTTCACTTTCACTACTGTCCCCAAGCCTGGCTGTCATTTTCTAGCTCTTAGCCCCAATTCTTTCCTCCTGGGAAGCAAGTTATGATCTTAGGGGAGATGTATCTGTTCTTGTACTTTGGACAATGGAAGAAAATGGAGAGAGGGGCCTTGGAAGAACAGCCTCATGGAGGACTGTGCAGCAGAGAAGTTAGCTGGGTAGAAGGTATTCTGGGCAGGGAAAGAGCCAGAGGAATGGAATGAACATACATTCGTGGGCCAGGGACATAGGGGATGTGTATGGGTTGAAGGGAAGGGTCAGATTGCAGAAATATCTGAATGTGTATGGAATATTCTGGGCAATTCTAGCCAGGAGCTGAGGTGCCTCTTCCTCTAGGAAGTCCTCCTGTACTAACTGGGGCTCCTCAGCCCCAGTCAACTCTCCTTCCTTCCCTGGCATAGCTGTGCTTCACAGGAAAGCATGAGACTTCCTGAGTCATGCCCTCACCTCCAGAGAACAGGACCTGGGTGACACAGACCGCACTGCCGATAGAGATCCGGGATGTTGGCAAGCCCTGAATTTCCCAAGAAGGGACAAGACTTAGAAGGAGCGCTGACACCACAGACAGGGGAACTGTGCTTACTAGAGGTATATCCAGATGTCCTTTCTCTAAATAGCCCCCCTCATGTGTCACAGTGCTCCGATTCAAGCAATGGAGACTCACCCTTTGGATGAAGGCACATCCCCTCAAGGTCGGCAAATTTCCCAAGGAGGGGCTCAGCTGTCCCCATCATCGCAGATGCCACAATGAGGCACGTTCCTCCCTGGGTGGGTGGTGGGGTGCAGAGAAGGGGAGGGGGCCTCAAGAAGTTCAAGGGAAGGTTAGATGGCAGAAGGACCTCGGGCCACTTCACACCAGTGGCGAGGAAGGACAGACTCCATTTGAGAGTTTCACGATAATCCATCCTCACATTTCGCTAATGTCCCAACAGGCAGGTCAACACCTGCTGCCTTTTAATAATACTTGGGAGAGGGGGCATCCTTGGAAAGGGGCATTATTGACAGTCTGTGAAGACTGGGATCTGGCAGCCCAGGTCCCCTTAATAGGGTGACCCTGCTCCAGGGAAAGCAAGCCTGGGCCCCTGCGGGGTAGCCAGCATGAAAGATTCAAGCTGGAAAGGGAGACCGTCTAGCTTGGGCTTCCTCCTGAGATCTCACCTAGCCAACAGAATGGAATTTAGCCTTGTTTCCACTGAGATAGAAGGTGCTCTTGAGTAGAATTAAAAAACCACCATGCCAGCCTGTCTTCACTGCACCTCTGCACGAAGTGTGGGTGCTACGCTCCTTGCCTCTCAGACTGACCCAAGGTAGGAGCTGCAAGTCACCAACCTTCTCCAACCCAAACCTGCATCCGCATATGGTTCTGCTGTCTGGGAAGGAGGGCTTGTTTTATTATACAAGGTAACAGTCTTCGCATGACATTCAAAAACCAGTTCAGTATAGAGAAAAGGAAACCAAGAATCTGAGGAACATGGCCAGTGGATGACTGTGAGCCAGAATAGACATTTTTTAAATCCATGTGACAAAGTTTCAGTAATGATATGTATGTGAGTTAGTGGGTGTAGCTCATAGTGACCCATTACAAATAGTGGGAAGATTGTGACATAAAGATAATTCCAAGTTAAATGAAATGCATTTTATTTCACTGCAGGTTATTTAACTGCAGGTAATCAATTCCTTGTTTTGCACATTAAAAAAAGGTGGAATTTAAATTAGTTGAAAATTTGTTTCTCTCCAGATTTTCCAAAGATTTGAAATTTTGATATTTGATATTGATTTTGATATTGATATTTGATTTTAGTTTTCTTGGGTGACTGGATGCCGGTCCTCCTTGATGAATGTGCCCAGTAGCACGGAGGCTGTTGTTGGGAAGCCCACCCGCTGCAAGCGGGAATGACCCAGCCCCAAACGCACCGTGTGTGCACCGTATTAAGGCTCTCAAAGACATGATCTAACGGTCGTGCTGCTGGTGATCACCGCGATTTCCGTTGATGTGCATTTATTTCAAGGTGTTTTCCCAACTGTAATGTGGTATGAACGTACCTGATCTCTATCGGTGGCAAAGTTACAGGTGCTTTTAGGTACTTCTACGGCTTGTGGCCTGTCTGCGTAGTTGAAAGGGAATTCAGCTAGGGTTTGGTGAAAATAAAGGTGTAATTTTATTGAATGGGTTTTATTTAATTGGTCTCCACATGGCAGCCAGGGTGGTGGGAAGACACAAAGCTCATTGTGTCCCCCTCTGCTTACCACCCCTCAGCCACTTCCAAGTACTCTTAAAACAAGGGGCAGACTTGGCCCCAGACCCAGACCCATTGCCCTTGACCTCTACCAATCCCATCTTCCACTGACCTGCTGTACCCATCTGGCCTTTCACTTCCTGGCTCACGCCAAGTGCCCACCCACCTGGTCTTGGCCCTGGCTGTTCCCTCTGCTTCACTCAGTTCAATACATTGTGGAGCCCTCAATTTCTACTCAGACCCAGCTTTCTCCAGGGATCTGTCCTGTTGTCTGCAGTGCCCACGTTTCATACCAACTGCTCCGCTGAGTGCTAGTTTATTATAATGTACATTTTAACCACTCACTTGGGGCTCAGCAGAGGCCCTGCAAAGCTACAGAAGGGGGTACTTTGAGCACCCTGCCACCCAGGAGGGCCGAGCACCCTGGCAGGGCACTGGCTTGTGCTGACTCTGGGCTCTCACCCAGGGCTGGAATCAGGGCCCACAGACCTGCAGTGTGGGGCCGAGGCCCGCGTGCGGTATAAGCTGCCTGTGTGGCTCTCCGTGTACCCTGAAACTCTGGGGGTCTAGATTTCCTGACGCAGTTGCAATTTTGTTTTCCCTTGATGAATATCGCCTTCCCATCTAAACTACAATCAGAGGAGGCACAGATGGTGTCAGCAACAGTTGTGTGGACGGAATGTGAGAGTTCTTACTTCCCAGTCGACCAGAAGAGCCTGTGGTCCTCTCCTCATCTCTCCCGGTCTCGTGAGCGTCTGCGCTTCCTTATCTGGCCTTTAGTGGATATTTCCCCACTCCCGGACTAAATCATTGCTTACTCGTTCTGGAGGAGGATTGCCAATGACTCAGACATGGTGTGCCAGGCCTGGCTCTGAGGGAGCTCCCCGGGACTGAGTGGGTGCTCAGCAAACGTGTGCCGAGTTGAGTATCAGCCAAGCTTGCAGGCTGAGGGGTGGGCAGGATGACCTGGTTGGAGGAGGGTGGGCCCTTGGAGGAGGGAACGGGCCAGATGCCCAAGGTCAGGGTTCGATTTGGGGTCAGGGTGCAGGGCCCAGGAGCAGGAAAAGGTTCTGGGAGTCTGGAGAGTTCCACACCCCGTGATCTGGGCAGGGTGCTCCAGAGGACCCTGCCTGCTCCTGGAGCGGGGGCCGCAGGTGGGGCCCACTTATCATCACCCAGGCAGCAGGAGGGGCCAGCCTGCTCTGGGAGATGGCAATCACAGGGGAACTCCTCAGTGGAAAATCACCTCATCACATGGCCCCCTACTGGGAGCGGGAATAGACAGGGTCCCGGAGCCAAGGGGCCAGAGGGCTGTGCCCACATATGTGGGTCTGTGGAAGGTGCTCAGGTTGACCTCCTCTCTGAAGACCCCAGACCTGAGCAGTGCTCAAACTGGGTCAGGGCCAGCCCGTAGTCAGGGTGGTCTTCCAGGATCTCAGGAAGCAGTTGTGGCCTCCTAGCTAGACAACTGTGGCAGGGGGTCTCTGATGTTACCTCTAACTAGACCTGGCAGGACTAGACCTCCTACAGTCATGGTCCTCTGAGGTCTGCTAAGCCGTCGACTTGGGCATGATTGTGCCCTTGGCCAGAACCAGCTTGGGGGCCACATGCTCTGGACCCTTTTTTAAGGGGGCTGTGGCTACTGATCTCCTACAGTCAGGGGGTGCAGGATGAGGAGCATCCAAATCATCTGCTGACTAACAGAAAGACTTGTATGTAAGACACGTGTGCACACACTCAGAGCATACCCTGGAGTGTACTTTCTCAGCGTGTCCACGAATGCAAACGTTCTCGCCTATGACCACAGACACAGCCAGACTCCCACCCACCATGCAAAGGTGGGTGCATGAGGTGATGCACGTGCCGTCAGTCTCAGTGCCCCACGCCTGCACCAGAGGGCGGGCAGTCCAGCGGATTTCCTTCCATCCTATTTTTATGCACTTAAAAACTATACTTGCAGCCGAACCGTTGGTACAATTGTGCATCTCATGTCATGAAACACTCTTTGTAAGCATCATTTTAAATCATTGCATAATCTACTGTCATATGGGAGGACCATGATTTAAAACCAATCCCCTATTATTGAACAGGAAAGTTGTTTTCAGCTTTTCACAAGACTACTCGTTAAGTATTTATCCACCTAACTGATGATTTCCTTGGGTTAAATTCTCAGAAGTCATAGTCATAGGGTAAGACACCCCCCTCCCTATTTTAATTGATCTGTAATTGATGTATCAACAGGTGAGACTTTTCAAAGGCCTTTGGTACATATCACCACATTTACTGAGATGATCAATTTATATGCCCATCAGAGATACTCATTTTCTTGTTTCCTTGCTAAGCCTAGATATTCTTATTTTAAAAACTATTTATTAATTTCATGTACAAAATTATTTTTGGCATCCTTTAATTTGCATTTGTGGATTATTAGATTATAAACATTTTTCTTTTGGTTAGACATTTATATTTCCATTTATTTTTCATTTAAACCTTTTTACCACTTATACATTTGTCCTAATTTTTTGAAAATATTGATTTGTAAGAACTCTTTGTATATTTATGCATTAACTCTCCTGTTACAGGCCACGTTTGTTTCAAATGTTTGATTTTATATTCTGCTTATGTATGTATATACAGATATGTGTGTGTATATATATAGACATAGAGAAGACTTACTTTCAAAGCAGTCAAATTTAAAATGTTTTCCTTCAGAACTGCCACATACACTTTTATGTTAAAAATGTTTTTGCCCATTCGGATGTTTACTATCACTTCTGTGAAGTGTGTGTGTGTGTGTGTGTGTGTGTGTGTGTGTGTGTTTCTGCCTTTTACATTTAGCTCTGTAATCATCTGGGAAATAAGGAAGAGAAGACATTATCCCTGCCCTCAAGGAGCTTGTGGGAAAGAGAGCCGAAGGAGTAGTACATCTGTGTTATCACTGCTCTCATTGTGTGCCTGAGATAAGATATGTAGATTATGTTCTCAGTGAAAGGAGAAGGAAGCAACATGGTGGAGATGGGACTTTAGTGGAATTCTCAGGGTTGTCCTGGGCTGGCAGAGGCTTTATTTATTTATCAAACAGGTGTATAAGCTCATTATGTGCCAGCATTGTTTTATAAATATTAACTGATTCAATCCTCATACTAAGTTGATGAATTATTATCATACTATTATTACCCCCATTTTATAGATGAAGAAACTGAGACCCACAGAGTACAAATAACTTTCCCTACGTGGTACAGGAAAGGGCCAGGATTTGGTTTGGGGGAAGCAGGAGTGCTTATGGCTAAGAAACTTGAATATTCAAAGGAAAGATTTAGACCAACAATTGACAAATTTCTCCCATGAAGGGTCAAAGAGTAATTATCTTAAACTTTGCTGCTCAAGAGGAAAAATTGAGGCTATCATAGATACTTAAATAACAAGAGTCAAAGCAAATTCCAAAGTATTTTTACTGGTGAAATTTTAAATATAATAATTGAATACACTAAAAAAATACAGATCTACTAATCTGAACAGTGGAGTTCTTTTTAGAGGGATATAGCATTTTACTTTATTGGGTTTCAAGATGAGTGTCCTGGTCCTCCACTGACTGCAAATATTCAGCTGTAAAACCACTCTCCACTTGCAGGTCTCTGGGTGGCTGGAAGCCTCATGCAACCAGATGTTGTCTGTCCACCTCTGGTTTATATCTCGTGTTGCAGAGCAGAGCTGCATTGAGGAACCAGTGTTCCTCCTCCCTAGAGGAGCTGGGATGACTAGGAAAGGGCTTGAAAGCTACACTAAGGTCCCAGGAGAGATGGTGGTCCATCACAGGGCCAGGGTCATGTGGGTTGAGAAGCAAGACGATTTGCTAGATTTCTGGCATGGGCTCCCAGGGGTGGTGATCAGCTATGGGAGGGGTGCTGGGAATGCCCCGGCAGGCAGAAGCAGTCAGTGCCATTCAGAGACTTGGCTGAGAACCAAGACACTGAAGAAGAAAAAGGTGCTGGTACTGCCATGTTTGGTGGGGCTTTGCTTCTAGGGGCACCAGGAAGACCTTGTGGCCAGAGATGATCTCCACACTTGCTGGCCACAGGCACGTGATCCCGCCGGCAGATTGTTCTATCTTGGGTGTAAGCATGACACCTTCGGATTCCTTTCACGGGTGGCAGGACTTCCAGACCTCCCCTTTTGGGTAAATGACGGGAGGAGCCAGATGGTGGATAAGGAGAATATTGCTGATATGGGGGAAGAAACAAAGAAAGGGAATGAAAAGCATTCTGAGAAAATGTCACCACTGTGGCCATGGTTTCGACCCAGGTTGATCACGCTATTAGGAAAGGCTCCTTGATTTCTCTCCCTGATACTCTTAGAGCTGCAAAGACCTGCCCCCTCCTCTGCCTCATGTGGGGGCGGAAGGTGGCCACTGGCTCAGCTGGGCTCTGTAATTAAGTCTGTAGCAATGGGTGGAGGAATCGGACAGATCTTGCCCCAAAGCTTTTCTTGCTGTCAACGGGCTTAAACACAGGCAGCTAGTAGCTTACGAAATGCTCCTGAGAAATCGTCTCGGGTGAGCCAGAGGTGGGCCAGATGCAAATGGATCTGAGGGACAAATGCAGGGCATTTCTGCTGCAGGTGTGGTCACCTACTCTGCCCACAGGTCTAGAGGGACTGAGGGCAGCATGTTTAGAAGATGGGGTCAGGCAGGTCGGGTAGGGGCTGATGCCCACCCATGGCAGCCAGTGCTGGGCTAAGGGAGAGTAACCCTCATCCCCCTCCCATAGGCTCACCCCTTAACCCTGACCTCACAATGACCATGTTCTAGACTCAGGCTCAAGCTTTACCCTGACCTCAGATGAGCTTTACCCCTCCTTCACCCCCGTGGACATTTAAACCCCCCATCATCTTACAAAGCAAGCATTCTTCATGCAAAAGGACACTGGGCATTGCCGTGTGGGCCATTCCCTGTGTGTCCACGGAGACCTGGCTCAGAGCCTGAGCCTTAATGCCTGGAGGAGGGTCATGGAGGGATCTCGAAAGGTCACTGTACTACCCAGTCTTGCCCCCTGCTCCCCCTCAGCTGGGTGACTTTAGTTGACTCTCTTAACTGAAGTGGGGGGTATGGGTCCTCAGAGGGACAGATTACTGCTCTGTCCTATGGGTATAATGACACCCTAGTACCTGCCCCTGCAGTCTGTGGAAGTAGATGTGAGGGTTCAACAGAGAGGAGTGGAAGTGATTTGCAAACTGTGAGCCTTCTGGTGCAGACTGGAGTACTGAAGTGGAAGGCTGCTGCCATCAACCTGTCTGCCTCTGTGCTGGACATGGTGACTTGGGTATCCCTCCCTCTCCCCTAGATTTTTCTGCCCTTTCCATTCTCATTTTCTTTTAATATTCATTGAGGAAAGTTTCGCGCCTACTCAAAAGCAGAGACGGCAGTCTAATGAGCTCTTCCTGCGGTGGTAGAGGGCCTGCTTGGCAGACGTTCTCCTGCAGGGGCCTGACCCATGGTGGGCCTGGCCGCCGGGCTCTGACAGTGCGGAGGGAGGGATGGTGCCGAGCCAGCCTGGCCACGGAGACGTGGGCTCCCCGGTGTTGACTTCCAATCAAGGACTACGCTGCGGTGGGGCCCGGCTCTCCTCAGATGCTCAGAAAGCACAGCAGCTCGGACGTATCTGTGTAAACTTCTCTTTCACTTGGGCTCAGACTTGAGTTTAGAATGCTAGCGCCCTCAGCCTCCCTGGTTCCTCCTCCATTTTCTTTCTCACAGGTATTTTCTCTAATAAAATAAAACCTTAATTCCCATCTTGGTGTATGCTCCTTCAAAGACCTGGACTATCAGACCTCATCACTGATACACTCAACTTCCATGGTCAGCTGTCATCAATAGTCTTCTACACTTGCTTCATTTCCTCATTCCCTCTTCCCTCGCCCCCTTCCCTCACTAAAATGATTTAAAGCAAATTCCAGTTGATCCTAGGATTCATATTGGATGAACTTCATTCAGGCTTATATGAATTACTCACTTTCACGAATGACAGTGCTGCTGACCAAATTCAATATTATTGAATAAACAAATATTCACTCTTAAGACAGTCGATCCTCATTATTCATAGATTCTGTATCTGCAAATTAGCCTACTGCTAAAATTTATTTGAAATGCCAAAATCAGCACTTGGGGTGCTTTCTTGGTTATTCATGGATGTGTACCAAGTGGCTAAAAATTTGAGTGGCCTGAAGCACAGATTCTCAGCTGAGGTCCCATGAGGCAATGTTCTGCCTTTTCCACCCCCCAGCTTTATTGAGATATAATTGACATTTAATATTGTGTAAGTTTAAGGTGTACACCTGTTGATTTGATACACTTATATATTGCAAAATGATTACCACCTTAGCGGTTAGCTAACACCTCCATCATGTCACATAATTACCATTGCTTTTTTGTGGGGAGAACATTTAAGATCTCTCTTAACAGCTTTGCTCTGCTTTTTGGTTTCAGTTCTTATAACAAGAATCTTTTTCTCCGTCTACCTTGTGCTTTCTATTGGTGATTTTTCTGTTGAAAGTAGCCCTTAAGCATATGTGCTGTCTTGTGTCCTTGAGCTCAAGAAGCTGATGTGCCTTACAGAGAAAATATGTGTGCTGGGTAGGCTTCTTCAGGCTGGTCTGGATTGTTCACTTTCATGAATTACAGAGCGATTGGTCAAATTCAGTATGATCAATTAAACACGTATATTAAATAAGGTGTCTTTAAACAGACACACACATGAAATAATATTCCAGTTGGTCAATGGATGAAAATGTGACCAGAAGCTCACAGAAGCTTCATCCTTTATTTCCCAAGGAAATAATGGTTTAGAATTCACTAATTTAGTGTTTTGATTACTTAATATAACTACTGAAAATAATGAGAATTGGCTGAACAGCAGTATTATGAACATTTATTTACAGGCCCATAATGCCATGATTACACTTAACAAAACTAATACGGGTACCTTGGTGTCACCTACTATTCAGTCCATTATCAGACTCCCTTAACTGTTTCAAAATTGTCTTCTTACAGTTGATTATTCAAACCAGGCTCCAAACAGGAGCCACATTTCTCATTTGGTAAATTTCTGAATCTAGAGTGTTTCCCCCACCCTTTTCTTTTTCATGCCATTGATTTGTTGCAGAAACCATGTTAATTGTCCTATGAAATGTCCCACATTACGGATTTTATCTGCTACTACCTGGTATTTACTTTGTCCTATATCCTGTATATTTCTGGGCCATGGAATTTATCTCTGAAGGATCTATTACTGGTAGGGTCAGATAGTAAAGGGTAAATGGGAGTACGAGGTGGGGGTGAAGTTAGGGTTATATTGGGGACAGTAATGTTAGGACTGAGTTGGATTAGATTTTACATTCAGTGAGCGCTGCATTTGGCAAGGTAATCTAGCAGTTAAGAGCGATTGACCTTGAACAAGTTATGTAACTTCTCTGTGTCTTCGTTTCCTCATTTGTAAAATGGGGATAACAAGAATTCTTACCTCATAGGGTTATTATGAGGTTTAAATGAGTTAATATATGGAAAGCACTTGGCCCAGTGCCTGGCACATGATAATTGCTATGTAAGTGTTTGATATTCCATTGTTATTGGGGTTGGAATGGGGGTTGGGGCAGGTTAGTTGTGGGGTAAAGGTGACTATAGTTCATGATTCTACCTTTTATTGGAGGTTCCACCTTATGGTCAGAGGGGACTGGTTATGGGGAGTATATATGTCACCCCTCCCTTGGGATGTCCTTTCTGTCCCCTCACTGGAGACTAGGTCAGGATTAAATGGGGGCAGGTGGGGCTGTGATTGTGGGTTTTCCCTTGGAAACCAGTTCTGACTCTGACCCTTCTCCTGCCTTGCCCATGTGCCAAGAGAACTATTGATTTTCCATGATACAACCACAATCTTGAGTGCAGTTTTAGGAGGGTGGGGGGAGATGAAATTTGGCTCCAAGCCACTTCTGAGAAGGAAAATTTTCAGGTGAAGACACCTATGTGGACATTTGGATCAGTTTCAGGGAGCTAGAATGGAGAAGGACAAAGGTATCTTCAGCCTGAGAATAAGGCAAACCACACACTGGTCACTAAGGGTGTTGGTGGATGTGAGCATCATATTTATTTACCTATTCACATGCTAATCATTCATCCATCTGTCCATCCATCCATCCATCCACCCACCATCCATCAATTGATGTGTCCATCCATCCACCCACCATCTATCCATCCACCCATCCATTCATCCATCCAATCATCTGCTTATTCGTAGATTTTTCATCCATCACCACAACAAATACTGGGCACCCACTCTGAGTCAGACATATCATTCCTGCACTCAAGCAGCTCATTGTTTAGTAAAGGAGGTATGTATTTAATTACTATATAGTATGCTAGTAGAGGAATGTACACTATGTGATGAGAGTTCTAGAGAGGGTGGAACTATTTATGGCTGGGACCAAGGGCTAAAAAAGAGGCTTCTTCCTTCCTTTTGTGGGCCTGAGTCTTCTGCCTCAGTGACAAACCCTGTGCTAGGGCTGGGTCAGTGGCAGGCTAATCTTTCAGTTTCCTGTTTCTAAATCATGAGGTTAAACCTGAGAAGAGAACTGTTGCTTCTGGGATGGAATTCTGGAGTTATCAAATTGCTCCACCGTGCCCGGCCAGGTCATAGCCAACTTTTCTGGTGATAGGCTTTCTTCCTCATGAAGACTTTCTTGAAGAGATATGAACACCAAGTGTCCAGGCAACCTCTTGCCCTGCATGTATAGACCATAGCTATAATAGAGCTGCCTCCTGTTTGGTGCTATCTGCACAATCCTTGCTGGGGGCAGTAGACAGTGGGCCAGAAAGCCCTCTTGTGCTCTACTACTTTGCTGCCCTCCGTGCCGACTATACTGCTTGGCCCTTGGTTTAGGCCTCTTAGCAATGGCTTTCCATCTTGGGAATCCTAATGGGGAATTTTTGCCGCTAACTAATTGTGGGCTCCAAGAGTCAGAGTGCAAGAAATGTGATTTCCCTAAACAAGCCCAGTTTCCCCAAGACTGTGGCACAGTGGATACTGTCTGTCACTGGCCCAAGGGATCACGTCTGCTCCGTCAGCCTAGGCTAGGGGCTGGGGTCGCACCTTTGATCTCTCCCCAGTTCTGGGACAGGAAGGAGTCCAGGAGTCAGATTAGCCTGTTTACGGGGAGAAGCTGGCCAGGGCCCGAGGTGGTTTCAGCACACTCTCCCTCCTTCCATTTGTCTGACTAATGTTCCCATCTGCAAGCCCCAGGTGAGAGACAGCAGCATCTCCTGCTGCGGCCCCAAAGAGAGACTGTGTTTGTGGTGTAACTGCCTGATGGTATCTCAGAGGGTGGTTTGGGTGAGTTGTCTCTTGGGAGTGTCTGTCTGTTGTTTTCCTCAACCCCCCCCCCACCTCCCCCCTGCCCCAGCCCTCGTCTGAGCTCGCTGCATTATTCATAAAAGCACAGGAGCAGCACCCTGCCCCCAGCTCCATGGACGCCTGCTTGGCTGACACTGGGGAGTGTGTGTGTGTGTTTCAGGAGAGGGGTCCTCTCTGCACTCACTCTTAAATGAGTTCCTAGAGTTCGCTGTCTCACATGTTCCTCAGCAGAAGCTATAGGACATCATGGCTGCCGGAATGTCTCAGGAGGCGGGAGGCCCTATTACCATCTTCTGTCACAAGAAATCCCAGTGACGAACTCTGCGGTCTGGCCCCCCATTCCCATCCCTTTTCTCATTCTCATTCTTTCTCAGCCCCAAGTCCCTCCCAACGCCATCATCAGCACTTGGCGCCTGGCTGTGTGACACCCCCTTCCCTGGACCTTAGTTCCCTCAGCTGTTCAGTGAGAATAACTGGTGTGGAGTCCCGTGGATGAAATGCGGCCGCGTATGCTCATGTGCAGGGGGCCGGGAGCCCAACCTCTTAAACGCTCTTCCTTTCCCTGCCGGCCCCCTCTGCCTGCATGCCTGGGCGGCAACCACGCACAGAGTGTATCAGAGGAGAAACAAAAACATGAGAAGAAGGGAGGGGGGCCCCGCCCTTTGGGATCGTCTGAGCTGATGGGAGAGATGCATTCCCTGCCAGCGAGCTCCATGTATTGTGTCTGTGTTTTGTAAGTGTGTGTGTCTGTGTGTGTGTCTCTGTGTGTGTGGTGGGAGTGGGGGAGTTGCCAGGAAGGAAAGCCCAGATATGTGTCTCCAGCCTAGACAGGTGACTGATGTCTTAGCAGGTAAGAGCAATCAACAAATTCATTAAGTTCCTGTTTACACATCTATTGTCAAAGTTAATAATTTCATTTAACTAAGCTGATTACCTTCATTAAAAACCATTAGTTGCCATAAACAATGTTCCTGTGTTTGCATTTTCATAATTATGTTGGCATTTCACAACTTGCACTTCAAGGGAGCCCTATGCACAAAGCCGGCCTGATCCACCCCGACCCACAGGGCTCTCCCTGCCTTGACTTCTTAGGCCAGGGCTGTGCTAGGTGTTAGGGGACAGTGGGGGGGGGCAAGACAGGCCCAGTTCTCTTGGCCCATGCTTTGCGCTCCTCATATGCTGCCCCTGGCGTCCTGGCCATTCTGTGTCTGTGTGTCTGGGCAGCACCTCCATCTGTCTGAGGGCAGAGCCAACGCCAACCTTGTAGTTGCCCTCGCAGTCGGTCTCAGGCAACTCTGGGTGCCCACTTGCCTGAATAGTGTCTGCCTGAGGACTGGCCCTCACCGTAGCCTCTCCAAGGCACCATTGGTTGACATTAACTGGACAAAGGGAGATCCCCCAGAATCCCCCTTGGGGACAGGGGGAGGAACCAGTGTTTGCAGTGTACCCCGCTGGCCCTCTACTTCCCCCTTAATTCCCCCAGGAGTGCATCAGCGTCTGTCTCCACTGTACAGATGATGAGATGGAGGCCTGAGGAGGGGGAGTTACTCACCCAAGCGGCATGGCCACACTGGGTCCGCACCCGCGCCGTGCCGTTCCCGCCACATCATGTCTTTCTTTCTTCTCAAGAGAAAGGTCAATGGGGTTTGAGTCAGGTGCTGCCAGCTCCTAGTTGCCTGGGGTCCAAGTGTGGGCTCCTGGGCTTGGACCACAAGGCACCTTGCTGAGGGCACATCTCGGGGACACAGCTCCATCCTCTTTCCACTGGACTTAGTTCCCAGGCTGCTGCAGAGAGGGCTGAGTCTTATAGGGCCTTGTGACTTGTGTGTCTCAGGGCCTGGGCAGAAGAAAGCCCCTCTCTCCCGTCTCTCCTACGGTCTGCTTCTCAGACCTTCTGAGGCCCAGACTGAGATCCTACAGCAGGCTGTGTGGAGGGGCAGCTGGAGTCCACCATCTGCCTTCTCACCTCTCTGGTTGATGGTCAGTGAGTTTTCCTCCATGCCCACTCCTGGGAGCTCAAGGCTGGGTCTGAGATAGGGAAGTGTGGGGGTTGCAGAGCCTGGGGGTGGGCACACTGGAGTCAGAGGAGTCCCAGCTTTGTAGTGACGGTGACCTGACATGGCTGATATTGTCTGAGTACTGACTGTATGTCCTGCTGACAGGCAGGAAAATGCACCTGTTAGAGCCTCAGTCTCCTCACCCACAGAAGGGGTAGAAGAATCTGTGTTGGGGGAAGTGTAACCCGTAGGACCAGGGAGAGCCTGTGGACACATCCTTTCTTCCTCCTGAGTGATGGAAGGAGGGGCTGTGTCTGCTAGGGTCTCCCCCGCTGACCACAGAAGTGGAAGAAAGCTAGAGGAACGAGGGGAAGGAGGCATGAGACGGCCACAGAAACCCCAGGGGTCACTCCAGAGAGTCTCCTCTAAGTCTCTCCTGCCTCCCCTTCTTCCTGTCCTTCTGCGCCCCTGCCTTCTGGCTTCCTGTGGGACTGTCCCTCACCTCTGTCTCTCCTCACCTACTCTCTGACTAGCTTTTCCCAGGCCTTGCTTGGGGCGGCCCTGCGCAGTTGCTGTTCTCAGGGACAAACCTGCAGCTCCGGGAGCAGAGAGCTGGTCCCCTGCTTGTCCCTCTTGCATAGCACTGCCACTCTGGGGCCTTCTGCCTCCTCTCACTCTCCTTCCATTGAATTTGTGCCCTCCCTCCTCTCTCAGGCCTCACCAACTCCCTCCCATCCCTCCTCGCCCTGTACACCACTGCCTCCGCCCCCAGGCCAGGCTGGCAGCCTCCAGCTGCAGGAGACAGCACACTGGGCCTGGGCTGAGTGGACAGCAGCCCCTGGGCTTGGTTGCTCAGAAGAGCGGACTAGGGGGTGAGATGGAGGGGGGCAGAGTGCAGGAGCAGTTAAATGTGCTTGGGGCCCCAAGCCTGTGGCACTTTCTTTGCATATGTTCCTAAGGAAATCTCCTGCCCTCTTGGATGAAAGAATTGACCTTTGAAAAACAGTCTAAAGGTATTATGCCCTAGATGGTGGGTGAGGTGAGTGAGTGAGGATTGGCTTGGGTAGGAGAGTGGGCAGGGTGACACAGGAATCCATGCTCTTTTGCGTTGATGGGTGGGCTCAGTGAGCATAGCTGGGCACGAAGGCCCTGCCAGCCCTAGGAGGGTCGAGAGCCACACTCACCGGCCTGTCTGCAGAGCTCAAGTCCATTGGATGGAACCTGGGGCCTGTGAGGAGTGCTTCTGGGAGCTGAGGTGTGGGACCTCTTCTCAAAAGAGTTGTTGCAGCTGAGACATGAAGAACCAGGTGCTGGGAGCAGCTCTGGGTGCATGAATTCAAGTCCACCACTTTCTGGCTAGGAACCCTGAGCTTGTAACTCTCTGAGGCTTGGTTTTCTCATCTTTAAAATGGGAATAACATTGCTACTAATCTCATAACTTCCATGTGAGACTTAATGACTGAATTCCCAAGGGCTCAATACATTTTGGTGTTAAAAAAAAAACATTACTATTAAAGTGTCCTATTTCAGAAACATTTTTCAGTGAGGCATGTAGAACCTCTTAAGCAGTTCCATGGGTGTTTGCCCAGCCTTCGGTGGCCCAGGGACACTGTCAGGTTTCCCTCTTGTCTTGGCCATTTGCCTGTGTGAGTCCATCTCTACGATGAGGAGGCTCTCACAGATATTCCTGAAGTTCCTGCAGGCGTGACACTATTTCCTTAAGAATCCAGTTTCACTGGTTTTGGTCACTGGCCTGTAGGGTCTGGGGGGTTGGAAAGTAGGGGGTGAGGGTGGTCAGAAAGTTCTCCTCCCAGGACCCTGGATTCAGGTAGGAGAATTCTGGTCTTCAGTCAATTCAAGAAGGAAATAGGGTCCCATGCATGCTCTGCAGCCTCAAACCCAAATATTTGGAGGCTTCTGCAGCTGGGGTGTGGTCGGGATGAGTCACCGAGTGGGGGAAAAATTAGGAAAACACTCCCCTTGTCCTCGCCCCTTCCTCATGGTGCTCATGAAGCCGGGAGGCTGAGTAGGATCAAAGCTGGCCACACCTCCCCAGACCTGGGCATGTTTAGTCACCTGGGGTGCTGGGGGCAGCCGTGTTGTGATGAGGCAGTGAGAGCACAGACACGCTCCCTCTGCACCCCGAGGAGTGTGCCAGTGGGTCCCTCGCGAGGCTAAGACCCTGGGAACAGATCACGTCTTCAGAAAAGAAAGCTTTATTAATAAGTTGCCCTGGGCACCTGGTAATGATCGTGAGCTGCTGTGAGCCAGGGTACACGAGGGCACTGCGACTTGAAAGGGAGCATTTCCCAAAGGGAGGTGATAGGTCTTGATAATTGTTATAATAACAGCTCAGCGGGCCTGGGTTGGTTCCTTTCATCCTGTGAGGTCATAAATGGCTTTCTCCACCGGAGAAAGGACAGGGCCTCCACCCACCACAAACACCCTCTTGCTGCACTCACCCAGCTGGGAATTTGCCCAGCTGTTATTTCTGAGCTGGGGAAACTTTGGGATCGTTAAAACAAGGTGAGCTAATCATGCCTGTGTGTGCCATTCTCCCAGGATGGGAGTGGAAATTCCACTTGTCAAGTAGGTTCTCGAGTCATTGCCAGGAAGCCTGTTCCATGATATGGGCCGAGTTTCCCCTCACCCGAGTACAAACTGGTAGTGAGCAGTCAAGTTAACGCTTTGCTTGCTGTGCGGGTGACCACACAGGCGTGCTGACTTACTCCTCTCCTCAATTCGCTTCCATTGAAAAGCTGCCCATTGCATCCACAGGATGGAAGTGTTAATGCTTCATCTCTTCTTCGTACTGTGACAGCAACCGCCTACCGACCAAGGCCCACAGCCCAGAGGGGGGCTGACAACCCCGCCGTGGGTGGGCCCGCCGTGTCATCCGGATTGCTCATCTCTTTAAAGCTGTTTCTTTCAAGCGTCCTGCTTTTACATCAGCCTGAGATGGCGACTTCACAGGGCACGGGCAAGCATGCCAGCTTGGGACCTCGGTACTGCACCCCCCGCCCCCGCCGTCCCAGCTGATTCTCCTGCAGAAAAGGCGGCTGTGTTCAGGGCTGCTGGGGTTTGGAAGAGGAAGCTCTTCATCTCCACTTTGCTCTGCAGCTGCTGGGTTTCAAGCTGTCTGGCTACATCTAGCATCTTCTTGGCCCTGGGGTCTGGCTGGACCCCTCCTGAGACCTTTTGGGATCTTCAGTCCCAACACGACTGGTCTTGCTAAGCAGCCGCAGCCTCCCTCCGAGTCCAGTGGAAACCACACGCCCTCGCTTTCCTGTGACTTGCTGTTTAAGCTTCTGTTACATGCTGGACCTCATTTAGAATTTGGAAAAATGACCCCTTGATTTTATTCCTTGCCAGATGTCACACACAGAGATATCCCGTGGCACCTCGGATGCTCACCAAGTGTCTGTAGGTCTGATTCTTTCCTGTTACCTGCTGTTTTCTCGCCTGGCTCCATAGACCAGGGCCCATAAAGGGCTCCTGGGAAATGCTGCTGAGACATAAGTAGACCATGTTTGCAGGGGGCAGATCTGTAGAGAGCTTAGGCATATGGCCTCAAATGCCAGCCCTGAGCTTAGCTGCCTTTGCTGCCTAGTTTCTTCAACTGTAGCCAGGGATTAGCAGGCAGCTCATAGGGCTGCACAAAGATGAGGTGAGCTCATGCAGGAGGACCCTTTAGAACAGTGCCTGGGGTGTGGCAAGCCAGCTGCTGTCACAATAAGGGCTGTTGTTACCGTGAAAGTGGCAGAGGGGTTAAACTTTGACCTTTCCAATCCTCACCCCCAGAACCTGGGGGTCCACTCATAGAGTGGGTATTAGGATCTAGAAGACCAAATTTTTGTTTAAAAGCCCCACATAAAGCATTCTAAGCCCATCATTAACTCTTGTGTCAAAGTTTCCTCGTCAGGAAGTTTTCCCTTTGATCAGACTTTTAGCCTGTATGTTGAAGCCAAATCCCCTTCCTTGTGCTTAGGAGGAAACTGGTTCCCCCGCCGGTGACTAGAGCCCTAAAGATGGGGGTCATGGGGGGTAGTGCTTGGGGCAGCAGCCTTCCTGTCCCCCCACCCTAGAACAAGTGCCCACAAGACTCCCAAGTTCTCACCATGCCCATCCCACCCGAGCAAGGGCCAGGCAGGTGTTCTCCCACTGTGGCGCTCCCTCCATGGGTCAGGGTGTGTAGGTTCTCCAGCCGCTAGTTTGTGGCTCATGAAGGTGTCCTCCCTGCTCCGTGCCATCTCTCATCCGTCCTTCCTGGCCGGCTCACATGCTACCTCTGCCAGGAAGCCTTCTCTGACCCGTGTGGTCCACACCACACTCTTCCTCTCTGAATTCCTCCAGTCCTTGGCATTCATATGAAGTAGGCCAAGGGTGTATTAGGGTCTACCCCACCTCTACCCTACTTCCCTGTGATGATTGATCTGTGGCCAGCCTGAGGTGAAGTGACAGCATGACGGAGTCTTCCAGAGGCCATGAAATGGAGCTGTATTCCTGCGCTTGGGGAGCTCAGGGTCGCCCCCTGTGATGGATCCCTGGCCACACCTACCTCTGGAAGGGTGAGGGGAGTAGCTGGACCTCACTTTGAACTGGCCACGGGATGCCAACTGAATTCAAAGTTCAAAGCTGGACGAAGAGGGATGGGCTGGCCTCTCTCAGTCCTGGATTTGGCAGTCAACTGCCAGAAGAAATCTGTCTGGGAAGCACCATAAGGACTGCCCTGCAGCTGGGTACCTCTGCCTGCCTCCCCTGTTCTCGTTGGTCTTCTTTTTTGCCCGCTTCTGCCTCTTGGTCTCTGCTTTCACTTAAGACGGGCTCACAAAGGCGCCTGGACTGCTGATTCTCCCACACGCACCAGATGAGTATGCAGACAGCCTCAGCACAGGGCCTCCTGCCGCGGTCTCCAGGCCCAACTGGGACTGTACCAGCACGTAGCTGGGGCAAGAGACTGGCCAGCGGACTCCAGGAATCCATTTTCCAGGCTGGCATTAGCAAATTACTGACCTTGAAACCAGGCTGCTGCCATTCCCCCACATTCTGGGTCATTCTGTAATAAAACACCCAGCTCAGAGGTTGGTTGTTTTTTTGTTTTGTTTTTTTAGTCTGGGATAATCTACATAACAAATAAAAAATACAACTAGCTGCCTCTCAGAAGAGAGAAATGAAGGGGTGGAAGCCAGTAAACAACTGTGACCCAGCGTCATCTTCAGGGGTGATGGAGCCCACTCAGGTGTGTCCTCTGCCTCCTGTCCCTTCCTCTGAGACTCTGGCCTTGAGGGGCAGCTGCAGGGAGTAAAGGAACCATGTTAGGGAATGGGGTGGGGTGGTGGGACAGTGGGTAGCAAGGAAAGAGCCAGCTGCTTCTGCCCCTCTCAGGACCCCCAGAGCCTCAGCTGGTAGCCAAAGGTTAAATGTCAGGAGAGGTGTGACCCAAACCAGACCACTGCCCCCGAGGGAGGGCTCCATCCCCAGACCCAGGCATCCGTCTTGCTTCCAGACTGGACACACCTTGCTTTCCTCTCTGGGGATGTCCTTCCCCAGGGAGCTTTCGCACACAATGGTTGGCAGACTTCGGCACTTATTTTCATCACTGTTTTTAAGGTGAATGGCATTTGTCACATTCCTTCCTGGCTGGCTTTGATGTGGGGCGATTTCCCACTCCCTAATGACAGTGAGGAGCCGGCCAGCTAACACCCAGCACCTCTGGGCGGCCTCACTATCCCGCCAGATCTGGTTCCCACAGCTGCTGCTTGTTTTCAGTATCTATTTCGGGGACCTTAATTAAGATCCTCTTTAATGATGGAGAGGAACTTCTCCAGCGATTACCTCCTCACTTTTACAGCTCTCTCAGGCTCTTGCTCTCTCCCTCCTCCTCCTCGACTCCCACAGTCTCCAGGCCTCCCTTGACAAGTTGAGGACACAGCTTTGCCAGAGCGTTTTGGGGCTTCGGACCGAGTCTCCTTCCCCCATCATTCCAGCAATACTCAAGTGCAGCAAAATAATCGTACCCAAGATAATTTTAAAGCCTGTGCCCTAAACAAATTGTAAAAAGTCAGGATGGCCCGGTGCCTGAGACACAAAAGCTCAATAAATACTGGTTTGATGAGTAAAGTGAATAAAAGAACAGCACATGGGCGTGTTCAGTATCGAATGCAAAATACTGAGAGGGGGGTGGGGGGGTGGGGGGGTGGGGGGGGTCACACTTTGGATTTTCTAACTGGAAGCCGCAGGCTCTGAGTCTTTCTTCATGAGCTTTTGTATTCACCAATTCAGAGAAACGGCCACACAGTGTGGAGGTACCTACCCTGCTGCTGCTGCAGTTTCATCCCAGGTCTGCCCCACCCTCACTTTTTCTGGCCTGTTTTCTTGTCCACAAGTGGGGGATATCAGTCCCACCTGAACAGGTAGGTTGTGAAGCAGTGATGAGACACTGCATGTGAAAATGTCCACCAAGAGTAATTCTTGGTTGAAGTTAAAGGTGGCCCTCGGGTTTTTCTGTCTGGAGCAAGAAGGGACCGAACAGTCTGGGACTCAGGGCCTTGGACTGGGGTGCAGCCATGTGGCTTACTCACAGTGTCTGGGAGCCCCAAAAGACCTCAACCTGTGCTCTGTGTTCTCCCTGGCCCTGGGAGGACCTGTTCTTCCTCCGCAGTGCCTGGCCTCCTCCTGCCCCACCTCCCAGGGCAGCGCTACACTCTCCTGTCCGTTCTGGCCCCCTGGCTTCCCACCTCAGCCAGTCACAGCTCTCTCCAAGGAGACTGCTACTTCTTAAAGGAACTCCTGGAATCCTAGAAAGGACACTGGGTCAGAAAGACCCAGGGCTCATTCACACTAACTTTTCATGGGAAAGACTGAGGAAAAGGCTCTCAAAAATTAAAGGGCAGGCTGAAGGCTGCCCAGAGGTCAGCTGTCAACTGGGGGCAGAAGGAAGAACTGCCAAAACCCAACCTCCTGCCCTTTCTAGAAGATCTAGTGGCCAGGACTCATAGAGGGTGATGCAGAAATACAGTAGAGGAAGGGGAAACTGACTCCCAGGCCTTCCCAAAGTGCTTTATCATCTTTCTATTCTGATCAAGTCTTCCAGTTTGCCCAGTTCTAATCAGGGAGTGGGCACCATGCCACAAGTAGCTCAGAGCTTGAATCTCCTCCCCTTCTTTGAGTTTAGTTTACCTATCTGTAAAGTGAAGTGTTACAGTGAGCAAACTCTTGGGGTCCCGCTGGCTGGGTCAGTCCTGGTACCAAGTAGTGAAGCAATTGTGGAGGCAATGGCATTCCAGAGAACCTCTGCACCCTGGCCTCGTGACTTCCTCACACACACTGTGTCCAAAGTAGCCCTGGAGGTCTTCAGGTCAACCTGTTGTGAAAGTTGACGGCTGTGGATATGGGGTGGGTGGGCCTCATGAGTTATGCTGGGAGCCTGGGGTTTCGAATCCCTCTCCCTGTATGAACACTGACTGTGGCCTGACTGTGGGAAAACCTTGGAATGATTCTGAGTCTGATTGTTTATTTGTAAAATTGAGATAACAGCCTCCAGCCACCCACCTCCTCATGGTGGTGGGGCAGATCTGAGGAGATCTCCTGCCCTGCTAAGGTGAGGGGTGATTATGACTAACCCCAAAGAGCCTGAGAGAGGGGAGGAGGGAGTGTGGTCAGGTCCAAGTTCAGAAGATCAAGGAGGCTGGAGGGGGCACCAAGAGGGGCAAGACTGAGTGACATTGCAGGACCAGCTGGAAGAAGAAATAGCTGTTGAGGGGCAGCTCTGGCAGAGCCTGAAGGCTGCAAGCTGTGAAAAAACAAGGCTGGAACTTTGCAGGGCCCGAGATACACCGCGCCTTGGCCCATTGAAGATGTGTAATATTTGTGGATTTGACAGGATGTTTTAATCAGTGTCAAGAAAAATTTAGAGAAGACAACCTGAAGGACCTCTTCCCCATTTCTTTGCCTTGGCCATGAAGCTGACAACCTTGTTTTCAGAAGCTGCGACTCTAAGGGGTGAGGAGGGGCTGGTGGCGCTGAAGCCTTGCCATTCAGGTCTTCCTGGTGCTCTTTGCCATGCTTGCTAGTTATTTGCCTAGTGCCTTCCTTCCCAGGAACTCAGAGGAGGGGCACTTTGTTATCTTGGAGGCTTGCAACATCCAGAGGAGGCAGGGAAGTGACAGGGATCCTTATCAGGGGCGGGGTTTGGAGTTGGGGAGGGGCCACCTCATCTCTGCTTCTCTTCCTGTTAGCACACAGTCTAGATTTTCTGGGGCAGCTTGTTTGCAGCATTTGGTCCCAGGAGAAACCTGGCCCTGCTACTTAATGATTGCCAGAAAGAAATACTTCAGATCAAATACTCTATCAGCAAGTCACTATTTTAGATAGCCATCCCTCGCCTTTGAACAGTCGTCACTCACCCCACATACCGTGGGTAGGAAGGAGGTGGCTTAAAGTTTGGCATGCCAGGAGACTTTACAGACACAAAAAGTGGGTTAGTGTTTGAGTGGCTCTGCTTTGAAATAGTCCCAGGCTCAAATCACTGGCAATTTATTTTCACTCAATCCACCACGCTTTTCAGGAAGAATTTTGGCTCCATTGGCTCATCTCTGGAGAGATGGGTCAAGTCCTTGTCAGCCATCTTTGATTTTTCACAAGAGGACATTCCACCTTTCCTCAGCTTGATATCTGGCAGGTCATTTGTACAAAACTTGATCGCCTAGAAGAGTCAGCCCTGAGAACTGCAGTCCCCACCACCTGCCTGAATCCAGCCTGGAAACTGTCACTCTGGGGCTCTGCAGACAAAACCCGCCACTCTTTGCTCTACCATCTAGCCCCAACAGAACCCAGCATCAGGTGCTCACATAGCTGCACTGAACACGTGTCCCAGTCTCCCAGCGAACCATGCCTCATGTTAGGCAGACTCCCATCTGTCTCGCTGACAAGGGCAAGCAGCAAAGCTTGTGTCGGCGCCTGCTGCAGAGCCTCTGGGCTCTGGCATGGGTCTATCAGCTGTCCTCTTGGGAGGAGTGAGGGAGACACCTCTGTGTTCTCTGGGACTTCAGGAATGCTGGTGTTCTTCTTAGGCAAGTGGTTTGCTTTAATCTTGAGCATCCTGGGAATTGTGCAGCTGATCAGGTTTCATCTTGGCATGGCTGTTAAAAGTTTTGGAGCCAAATTTGTGGCCCACCCCTAGCAAATGGATCAAAGTTTATGGTATGTTTATTTTGTATTAGTCCTATCCTTGGCTTCAGTTTATGGCCTTACTCTAACTTTTACATTTTTTTTTCTTTCTCACTGCTTCTAATTTATGTCATCTTGCTAAATTTGATGCGTCTTTATAAGTTGCCTTAAATCCTTTTGTTAAACAAGGAGGTGTATACACACAAGCAGACAGACAAATTCTGTCTCATCACTAGACAATGTATCATCATTTTTAGCTGGCAAATCGGGTCTGTAGAGCCTCACTGGCCCTCAGGACCTCTGGTGTTCTAGAAGAACCAGGGAGCAAAGTCAAGCATTCAGTCTCCTAGGGGTGGGAAGACAAAAGCAAATACTTAACTACCCAAAAGGCAGGTGATGTAGGACTGTGATGGAGATAAAGCAGTGAGTGAGGAGGAAGAGGCACAGAGATCCAGGCCTGGACTATCTCCCTGAGAAGGGATATTTGAGTTGAGCCTGAGGAAGAGTGGGAGGCAGTCAGAGTGGAAAGGAGGTGATGGAAGAACATTCCGGGTAGAGACTGACTGGTACAAACCTGGTAGGGCCCGAAGGAGGGCACTGTGGTTTGAGCAGAGCAAGGGAAGAGGAGAGTGATGGGGGAGGGGAGCCAGGACTGGACCCTTTACTGCCACCTATGCCACCACAGACACTTGCTGTTCTGAGACAGAAGCCTTTGATGGATTCGGGCAGAGGTATGACATGCTCTGACTTAAGTTGCAGCAGAATCACTCGACTCAGGGGCAAATTGGAGCAGAGAGGCAAGTTAGGAGGACATGCCAGATGAGAGCCAGTAAACATTTGAAGTACAATAGTGGCAGTAGAAGAGCTAAGTGGTTTGTTTCGCGGTCTTCCTTTATACTGTATCACCAAAATAGAAGTCTTTTTGTCTCCTCTTGTCTGCAAGTCCCTGTCCTTTTCATACCTCAAACAGAACACCCTGGATGTGGCTCCTATTCCCTCTCAGGTTAAAGACATCCCTCCTCATGGCATGGAGCTACTGGGACCCTTCCGCTTTCCCTTCCCTGACCCACCTCACCCGAGTCTCCTTCTGCATAGCACAGGGCTCCGCCATAGCGTTACCAGGCTTCTCTTGCACCACCCACATCTTAAAAACTAAAGCTTGGTGCTTCAGAACATTTTGTCTTTACCCTCCTCACCCTGAAAAATTGCTATGTAATTTGTGAGGCCCAGTGCAAAATGAAAAATGTGGCATATCTAGTTTAAAACTTATTAAGAAATTCAAGATGGTGACAGCAGAGCATTAAACCAAATAAGGGGCCCTCTGAGCACACAGGGACGTGTGCCCACAGAAGCTATCCTTATTCTTGTACACATTCCCAGGATAGTCTCATCCGTGTTTGAATTATCTAGCACACATGCAAACGACCCCCACATGCATCTTCTTTCTTGAAGCCCATCAGACCCAATTGTTGGTCAGTCTATTGATAGCAACACTTTGTCATTTTGCAGGCAACTTAAAAGAAATAAGTTCAAGACCAAACTCATTATCCTCCCCCAAACCTGCTTCTCTTCCTGTATTCTCTATCTTGATGAATAGCACATAATCCTCTGAGTTGCTCAAACCAGAAAACTCTGAGTCATCCTGACTCTTCCCTCTCCTTACCCCCCATATCCAATAGGTCTCCATGTTCGAGTGATTATAGTTCCCTATTATCTTGGGGATCCATCTCCTCCTCTGCGTGTCCTGGCTGCTGCCCTAGTTCCAGAGCTAGCACTTCTGGGTTCCTCTGATATAGTTGTCTCCTTCTCCCCACCTCTTGTTTCTTAGCAACATCCACTGTCCTCCACCCTGTCTCCAAGTGATATTTCTAAAACACAAATCTTAATTACTTCATTCCCATTTCTACAATTCCCAGCATTAGAACATAGCTCAAGCTCTTTGTCACCCTATGGCAGCTCTTCATTATCTGGCCTCTGCTCCTCAGTGTCATTGACCTTGCCCCAGGCCACACCCTCCAGCTGCAAGTGATGGACCAGGTGGCCTTCTCACCTGTGCCCTTCTTGTTATCCCAGTCTGGTGTCCACCCTCCTTCCCTTCCTCCCTCCCAGAGTTGTGTTCCTTCTGGACCTTCATAATGGCAAATTGAGTCTTCTACTTCTCTGAAATGTGCTGTGATGGGAATAAAAGTTAGAAAAAGTCCATAGCAACACTGACAAAGAGGAAGGTTGCCATGAAAAGAGAAGACATCTGTAGGAATTCCGGAAGAAATTAAGCAGAGTGGATGGGGTTGAAAGGACAGCTGACTAGGGCAGAGGTGAGCATACAGGTAAGTGAAGAGGAAGCCTCTGAAAGCAAGGACAGGGCCTTCCCCACAAAGCTCAAGGTACCCAGTGCTTGCAACAATAGGGGTGTGTGGTGGGACAGTCTTCACTGAAAACCTGAAAGGTCTTGAGCTGGAAACTGGGTAACTGTCCCCATAAGAGTGGCAGGTAGGTTTGTGTGTGTTCCTTACTGAGTCTCACCATGGATGAAGAGTGAAGTAAGGCCTGCCAGTGCCCCAGCGAACTCTGATCAGCAACACACATATGGAGAATTGGAAAGACTCTGAAGGGGTGTGAAATCCCTAAGGCCCTTGGCGCCCATGTCCAACCGACATCAATAGCTTGGCTAGAGGAACGTGCCCACCTAAACTCTCCAAGCAGGAGGCCAGGAAATCACCCTCAAGGAGCAACCAGACAGTCCTCAGTGTTCGCCCAGGGCCCCTCACGCCGGGCGCTGAGGCTGAGAGCTTCCTGTCGTCAGCGTTTCACAGAGCTCATGCTCTGTCCACAGCCCACCCACCCTGACAGGAAACCCCCAACTCAGTTTCCATCCCAGGAAGACCCCAATCCTGGAACCTGGCAGACATCACCCACCTACATTTTCTAGGGAAAATGATGGTGACCTGGAAATCTAAACCTTCCAACTTATCCACATGTGAGAGACGGAGAGAGCTATTTCTAGAACACAGACGTCTATACCTTTTTCTGAAAGGGTGGGGCAGAGGGGTTGAGAAGAAACAAAACAGAAAATGAATCAGAGTAAAGTAAATCCAGGTAAAGGGAAGATCTAGGATATAAAAAATAGTTTAATCCAAATGTGTTAGTAATGGGATTTTGAAATTTAATGCAAGCATTATGGAGGATTATGCAAAGAAGAAAGACATAAATGTAAAAATCTGGGAAGTAAGGAGAGGTAGAAAGAAGACAAACAAAAAAGCTTATTAAAATTTTCATTTTGTTTTTTGAGATAATGTTCTCTCTAATGATGTACATATTTTGCTCATATTTATTTGTTAATATTTAGAGATCACCAAGGGATAATTGTCCTATAATTTCCCACAAAAATTGGATGTAGGACTTAGAAACTGCTGGAGAGTAAACAACAACATCAAAAACTTATCCAGTAAATTTAGGAATGGAAAATAGGAAATATTAATAAATAAAAAGCAGAAAATAAAATGTCTGGGATACGATCAAGCATCAATGTGACAACAAGTGTGATTAAGTTGAATTAAATAGAGAATTTAATTCAATGCCGTGATAGCTCATAAAACAAATTTTCTTTTGGTTTCACCTCATATGCTTTGATATATTCAAATATATTTGATATATCAAATATATTTGATATATTTGATATATTCATTAAATTCTCTATTTAAAGATAAAGAATCTCATATTGACTATGAAAGTTATATCTAGTATTGTGCTGTCTATAAGAGAAACAAATAAGCCAAAATGATTTAAAATGTAGAGAACAGTTCTATGAACAAAGATATATTGGGAAATGCATGGGAGAAAATTAAGAAATAGAAGCGGGGATGACAATGTTGACATCAGACAAAATAAAATCCAAGGTAAAAATTAGATTGGGAAAATTGGAACAATTTATATTTATAAAACTTATAATCAAAAATGTACAAATTTAATACAATTTTATGTATTGATAACTAGATGTAGAAAGGTAAGAATGCTAGAAATGCAAGAGCTTAATGAAACCACAACCTTCATGGAGGTTCTAGCACAACTTTGTCAGAATTCAACACACTTCGAAAAGGATTTAGAACAAAATTAGTAAGCTTTATTTATTTGCAAAGAAGAACTGGGGTGTAGGCCAGAGGTGCAGGGGAGAGGGAGGTGAGAGGATTCACCAGAGAAAGAGTGGGGAGCAGATCAGGCGGATCCACTGAAAAACACTGGTGAGGGGAGCAGTGGGCAAGACAGAAGAGGTCTGCTACGCCATGTGGGTTAGCTCCCTGGCCAGTGATTGAACTTAGGCCCTAGCAGTAATAGCCTGAGACTTAACCCCTAGGCCACCAGGGAGACCCAGTAAGCTTGATTTAAACTATGCAATAAAACTTTATACCCAATGCATAGGGAAAAGTTTTCTTTTCAAATATCTGTGAATCATTTACAAAAACTGACCATGAACAAATTAAGAAATTCTCAATAAATTTCCAAAACTAACTACAGTGCTATAATACCAATAATAATAAGAGCAAGCGGTTTTCTAAAAAGGAGTCATTTAGGAAAAATATATACAAATAATTTTCTACTTAATTAATAACAAAGGAAACAGAATATATCAAAGCATATGAGGTGAAACCAAAAGAAAATTTGTTTTATGAGCTATCACGGCATTGATACTATAAAAAAGAATTTAACTAATGGAAGAGAATAGAGAATGTGGAAATGGATGCCCAGACAGATATATATACGAACATACACACATAAAGTATGAAAAAGATTGCAAATATATTAATAGGGGAAGGAAACTTTTAAAAAATATGTTGATGTCCATCTGGAAAAACATGATGTCTATAGCTACTTGACAACATATACAAAAATAAAATTTACTATTAAATTTACTAATTCTACTAATTAAACAAATAGCAGTTTACCATGAAAATGTTGGAGGGAACTTGCATAGTCTTTCCATTTGAAGCATCTAAGCCTAACTTAAAACCTAAAAGCTATTAAACAATGTCAGATATTATTACATTGGATTTTATTAAAAATTTCTGTCCAGCAAAAGACCTAAACAGAATACAGAAATGAAATCTGTAACATATATACCAGAACAAATTATTAATACCTACAATATATTAAGTACTTCTATAAAATAACTCAGAGAAAAGGAAAAGATTATAAAGAACAATTCACAGAAATCAATAAACGTAAGTTTTCCAGTCTTACTAATACTACTACTAATAAAAGAAATTCAAGTGTATCAGCTTGCTAGAAGTGATTATGAGCATAGTTGTTGGGTATTGCTGTGGGTATAAGTATAAATTAATGCAATTTGAAAATTGTATCTAAGAATATAAAACTATTTATGTAAGTGCCCAAAGGTTATATGGAAGGATGTTTATTACTGTATGGTTTATAATAATGAAAAGCTGGAAACAACCTAAAGTTTTCTCATTTGGGGGCTGTTTAAATTAATTATGATAAATTCAAGCACTAAATTGTGCAAACGTGTATAATGAGAATGATGAATGGGGAAGTAAACCCAGCAGCCACACAGTCAGCTCTATGTTTGAACATCACACTCATTCTGTAGCCCAAAGGTCATACTTTCATGCTAAGAATAACTTGGATATATAAACATGAGTGTGTGTGTGTGTGTGTGTGTGTGTGTGTGTGTGTGTAACTTCTTTTTAGAGATGAGGAGTCTGATCCTGACAAATGCTTGTCCACCTCCTACGTGAAGTCCTTGAGAGGAAACCCTGGTTGTGATACAAGCATGACTGTCTGAACCTACCTGTCATTGGAGAGCCCTCGAAGAGACTGGGAACGATGGACAGAAGGCACAGGACAGAGTTCAACACTGAGAAAAAACTCCAGGACTTGCTGCAGTTCCCTTGGCAGGACGCCTGCCAGGAGACCTGTGCAAGGAGTGTAGACATGATTTCTGGGAGCTGAGTAACTGGCCGTCAGGTGATTGCCAGCCCTGAGATCACATGAGTTTATGGTTCCACTCAGTTTTGCCTTTTGGAGAAACACAGATTTGGAGAGCATCTGCTCTCTGGAGGCCCCCTTAGCACTGTTCAGACATTTGTAGGGAACTCTCCAGTTTCTACTATTTTCTTCTCCAGGTTCTGTACTTCCAATTCTCTCTCTCTCTCTCTCTCTCTCTCTCTCTCTCTGTCATCATTACTCACGTATTATGACTTCTTGATCTCTCCCTCCTCTAGTCCAACTTCTTTTGATCACTTTTTTGTTTGTTTGTTTGTTTTTGTTTTTTTACAAGCTGGGGTACAGGCCAGAGGCGTGGGGCGGCGAGAGGGTTCACCAGAGACAGAGTGGGGAGCAGAACAGGCAGATCAGAAATACACTGCTGAGGAGAACAGCGTGCAAGGCAGGAGAGGTCTGCCGCACCATGTGGGACTCTCCCTGGCTGGGCATTGCTCCCTGTCAAACTCGCATTGCGCGCTGCAGCCAGCTCCACAGCGCAGCGCTCAACCGCTGCGCCGCCAGGGAGGCCCGATCACTTTTTTACCTTAAAATATTGAAGCAACAATGTAACCAAGAATTCCAGCTGTGATCTGGCTGATACAGAATATAGATCTTTTACTCTTCTGACCTAGGACAAAAAATTCCTTTTGTAAAGCCCCAAGCTACTTCTTTGCCACCTCCCAGGGCTGGATCACATCAGACTCACAGAAGGGTGTTCTAGCCTACCATGAGGTCTTACTCTGCACAACTCTAGGGGGCTCTATTCATGACAGTGTGTAGATTTCTATAACTCTCATAATAATTTCCAGTAGGTGGCAGTCAAGTGTCTGAGGTGGGGGTGCCTTTTCTAATTCAGAGAAAGACCTATGGGCTAGCAATGACCCGGATCCTAGTCAACTAAAGCAAAATATATTTTTTAATATAAATATATCATCTTTGTGATAGGCTTTCCAACATTCACCTTCCGTTTTTGCTTCCTTAAAACCCCAGTTCATTCCACTCCTCTTCCACGGTACTCTAAGGAAGGAGATCCCTTCACACACCCTAGATCTAGATTACTCTAAATCAGGATTTCTTAGTCTTATTGCCATTTGGGGCTGATAACTCTTTGTTGTGGGGACTGTCCTATACTTTGTAGGATGCTTAGCAGTATACCTGGCCTGTCTCTACCCATTAAATGCCAGCAGGGGGCCTCCCTGGTGGTGCAGCGGTTAAGCGCTGCGCTGTGGAGCTGTGGGCAGTAGCGACAGGAGTCCCATGCATGGCCAGGGAGATTCCCACATGGCGCCGCAGACCTCTCCTGCCTCACCCGCTGCTCCCCTCAGCCGTGTGTTTCCTTCAGTCTGCCTGTTCTGCTCCCCACTCTGTCTCTGGTGAACCCTCTCACCGTCCCACGTCTCTGGCCTGCACCCCAGCTTCTATGTATAAATAAATAAATCTTAAAAAAAAATAAATAAATGCCAGCAGCACCCTCTCATCCCAGTCGTGGCAACAAAAATGTCTCCAAGCCTTGTCAAATGTCCCTTGAGAGCAAACCTACCTCTGCTTCATGACTGAGAACCACCAGCCTGGATGCATGGGAGAAGCAGAGTTTTCATACCAGCAGCTGCTTTTATTCTGTTTCTTTGGTCAAGAGATGACAAATTGCTTTACCCAACTGAAATCAGCTATTTTTGTTATTTGAAGTCCAAAGCATCCCTGTCTAATGAAAGGAATTACTAACTCAAGAATACCCTTGCTGCTTTTGTTATTGCTTTCTTGGTATCTAAATGAAAAACTTTTAACTGCTTCCATTCATTTTGTTATTGCCAGATTTAGCCCAAGTGCTGGTCTATCAAGAGACTTTGGAATCCCAACTTTGTCATCCAGATTATTGGTCACCCCTCCAGTTTGGTATTGTTTGTAAATCAGATAAGCATGTCATAAATGCTCTTGTCTGAGTTGCAGATTAAAATATTTTGTCAGCATCCTTTAGGTATAGTCGTTCAGCCCGTTACAAATTCACTGAACTAATGATCAGCCAGCTCCTATTTCTTTATCTCATTTACCAAAGTTTCCAGAGAGGCTTTGATAAGTGGCCCCTGAAGCCAGGAGGACCCACGCTAGCAGTGGTCCTAGATCTGTGTTTGATTGACCACGTAGAGATAAGCTAAGTTCCTGGATTCGAGCTATTCCTTCACCACCCAGCTGATGCCTAGTGATGGGGTGGGTAGAAATGGCCTGCTTATTTGTCCATTCCAGTGTTTTGCTGCTAAGAGGCGCTACACACCCCAGTCTGCAATTCCATATGTTGTCTGTCTTGCCTCCATGAAAAATATTCAAGACTAGTCAAATATTCAAGATTAGTCGGTCTCCTTTGTGTGGCCCATCTCAGAACTCAATGAACTCTCAAACGCTATTTTCCTTGGTTCAGTAATCACATTTGTAATGATATTTGGTGTTCTGAAGCTTACTGCCTCCAAGACATATTTTTAAATATAAATATGTCATCTTCCCTTCTTATTAATACTTTCTACAAATCCCAGTTTTGTTCCATCCCTCTCCCATGACACTCTGAGGAATGTAATCCCTTAATCCATCCTAAGGGTGTAAAATAATTTAAATAAAGGAAACCATCTGCTTGCTCATCGAAAAACTACAGATGCAAAAGAGTGTCTACTAAACACTGTTTGATGTGCCCAATTAAGAAACATGTAAAGAGGTGTCAAGTTCCACCTGTGCACCCAAAACAAAATAGCCAGGGTGTTTGGTAGACTAAGGAGAAGAGAGAACCCTTGGAGAGTCCTATGGGTATGAGAAGAATCTTAACAAAGCAAAATAGAGAGAAATGAGTTAAGCTGGTGACTTCCATTGAGTTATTTTTCATTCTCCCCTCCTCCCTGATCAATGGCCTCCCTCAACTTACCCTTTCAACCTATAATCAGAGAGACTTTGTTGATCAGGAGCCACAGTGACAGCAGAGACCAGTGAGCTGTCAGGAGTAAGCATCTGCCATCCCAAGTGAACTGATGATCTAGCTCTAGCAGAAATAACAATGTCAAGCAAAGAACCAAAGGGACTACAGGACTGTGAGGAAACAGAGTTGCAACACAAATATGGAGGGACATTGACTTCTTACTCTGCACCAAGAACATGTTATGGTGCCCAGCCTCTGCTACAAATGAAAAAGGGATATACAGTGGGTTTCTTTCCCCAGACCAGGCTGTTAACCTTGGAAGCAGAGTAGGTCACAGTTGAGAGGGCTAGGGCCAGACTACTTGGGTTCCTATAATGGCTTTCTAATGGTTATCTGTGCAACCTTGAACAAACCATTTAACTTTGAGTTTCACTCTCCTAGACAGAGCATGCTTGGAGCAGTGCCTGGTGCATGGCACTAGATACTATCTCGCTTATACCACACACTTTGGGAATATCCTCGTTGTAGAAGTTGTTGAGGGAAGAGAAGTCAAGGACATTCTAAGCTTGATCCTTAAACCAAGGATTAGTTCTAGAGTTTATATAGTCTTCATAAAGATGATTGAAGTCCAACCATCTTTCAAAGTTCAAGTGATTTCCTTTGTTGCTAGAGATGAGTTCTTGGACTTATTATTGGGCAATGGCCTTTCTGATTAAGCAAATCAAAGGCAATGGATTTCCAAAGAGAGCCAAGTGTCTCTGTATGACAATGCTAACCGGTTGTATTGAATGAGCATAATGGAAGTGGGAAGGGGTGGCAGAAATACTTACTTCCTTTAGAGAAATTCCTCTTTCACAACTGCTGGGTTATGCTGTCTTTCTTTGTATAATATCGCTTGCTCTCCAGAGCTGTTTCTGTGACATACTCCAGCATTTGGTCACAGATCTTGGAGGAGATGACAGAAAACCTGTAATTTTCACTCGATTCAGACTATTGAAAGCTCACGAGACTACATATATCAGAGTTTGGGAAATGTCTTGATTTGTAACTTTGGGTTTGGACATCTTTTAAAGGTCAAAGGGCAAGACCTTATTCCTGTTGGGGAATTTCTTTGGCGGGAGCTGATTGCTCTTTGTCACTCATGTTTGCAAAGGTTAATCACAGGCCTGGAAAATAAGAACTTGGAAGGTGGGCCCTAGACTGAAGGGAAGAGAAACTGCCTCCTGTCTGCAGTTCTTGTGATGTGACTCAGTTGGAGTAATATCTCGGGTAGGACTGTCATGCTCAAGGACACTGCCGTTGGGATAAACCTGGTGACAAGTCACACGTCAGGACAAGGCAGGGAAGCCAGCCTCTACTCCAGAGAAATGGGCCAGAGTCCAGGGGAAGAACCTGACCTTGCCTCAGCTCCTGTGCACTCCAGCGTGGAGGACAGGGTGAAGGAACAGGTGGTGCCCCCTCAGCTGGCAGTGGGTGTTATGGAAAACAAAAAGGAGTCAGGAAATGTTGGGTGAGCCGTAATTATTGACCCAAACATTTTAAACAAAAAAATGATAAGTAGGAAAATTAATATTAAATACAAACATGAAATAAAAATATTTAAGTATATTTTAGAAGAAATAATGGGTTCGTAACCCTGGATTAAATTTTTTAAATGTCTGAAATGATTAGAAAAATGGAAGATGCAAAAGAATTAACCTATGGATTCACTCTTTCATAAGAGAACCATAAAGTTATTATTTGATTTTCGTCTTTTAAAGTTATTTGATTTCTTTATGCATCCACACAAGTAATCTAATGTAAAGGCATGAATGTGTTGCTTTTGTTTACCCCTTTTTGGCATCTCTTTCCCTTCTACTATCCCCTCCACATGTAATAGCAACCCCAGCCATAGTTAGTGAACTAGTATGTAACCTTTCGCATTTTTCCCTGTGCTAACGTGATCATTTATATGTGTATCTACAAACACATTCATACCTACTAAAAGTTTGTTTTGTCTGGCATTTATTCTAAAAATACAAGGAGGAAATATTATTTACCTTTTCCCCTTTCTTGCTCAATAAAACCTATGTAAATTCCCACTGTGGCAAAAGGCATATTTCTAGTCCCATTTTTAAAAAATAGCTGCATAATATTCCCTGGTGAGACTAAACTGTATTTTCCTGGGCATTCCCATTCATAGACATTAATTTTGCTTTCAGGTTTTTTTCCACAATAACAATGCTGCAATAAATGTCCTTGAATATATATCCTTACATACTAGTGCTCTTAATGTTATGACTAGATTCCAGGCGGTGAAATTATTAGGTTATAGTATATATGTAGTTTTATAGGTATTTGCAGGTTGCTTTTCATAACAGCTAGAACATTTCATATTCCCATAAACAATATTAGACTTTCTTTTTCTTTGCATGTCTTCTAGGAATTGATGTCACTGAATAAAGTGACATTTCATTATTACTTTAATCTATATTTCTTTGTCTGCTAGTGGCTTAGATTTTGCACTTAGATTTTAGAAATGCAATAAATGTAATTTTAAAAATGTTTTATAGAAACAGAAAGTATGCAAAAATGTATACTAATCCTTAATGTGCAGATCAATGAATAAACCCCTATACCCAGCATCCAGATCAAGACATAGAACTTTACCAGCTTCCCAAACTCTCAGTTACCAACCCCTCTGTCCCCAAGGGAAATCTCTATTCTGACTCCATCACCATAGATTAATTTTGCCAATTTTTGAAATTTATGTAAGTGAATGACACCATCTGCATTCTTGCCCAGTATTATTTTGTGAGGTCATAATTATTTTACTATCTTTGCTATTCAGATTTATATTACACAATTATGCCACCATTTATCTATCCAGTTGCAGGTGCACATTTCAGTTGTTTCTAGTTCTGACTATTACGAATAGTGCAGCCACGAGCCCTGGTACATGACTAATAATGGAACTGCTGGGCCAGAGGGTGTCCGTGAGTTCACTTTCAGTAAATACTAGGAAAGATCTACTGCCAAAGATACTGCCTTTTGAGTTATTTTAACATTTATAGTATTCCATTTTAATGACTCTATTGTACTTTGCATATATCTTTCTGTGGTATTTCTTTAGCGTAAATATACTTAACTTTTCACAGTTTTCTTAGTCATTATTTTATCAATTCAGGCAGGCTATACATTACCATCAGTTAGGGTCCTTTCCCATTCTTCCTTTATGCTTTAGTTTTTCTCTTATTATATCTACATATATTAAAAACACCATCAGAATGGAAAAATACAGTAACTGAAATGAAAAACTCAGTAGTTATATTTATAAGTAGAATGAACCAAGTTGAATGAAGATTAGTACATTGGAAGATACATGAATTTAAAAAGTCTGGATTAAATCATAGAGGGAAAAAAGGGATAGAAATGGATTAAGGAGATGTGGGATATACACACTGGAATACTATTCAGCTATAATAAAAAGATGAACTCGTGCCCTTTGTGATAACATGGATGGAACCAGAGGGGATTATGCTAAGTGAAATAAATCAGAAAGAGAAAGTCAAATTCTGGATGATTTCACTCCTATGTGGAATATAGAGAAACAAAACAAAGGACCAGACAAAACTAAACCAAAACAAATCCTAGAGATGTGACTGCAGTACTGAGGTTACGAAAAGGGGAAGAAGGCTGAGGTGGGGAAAAAGAGGGGGGGGAGTCCAATGGTCTATGGTGGTGCTTTGGGGGTGGTGTTGTGTGGTGACATATGTCTGAGGAGGTGTGAACCCTTAAATTATATACAGTCTTGCAAACCAATGTTACCTCAATTAAATAAAAAATTAAAAATTACTGAAGAAAAAAAATTACTGAGGAAAGCATAATGAACATAATATTTAATTTCACTCATATGAAAGTCCAGAAAAGAAAAATTTATACAGACAGGAAATTGATTGATTGTTGCTTAGAGCTGGGAATATGGAAATGACAGCAAAAAGTTAAGTGGTTTCTTTCTGAAGTGATAAATGTCCTAAAATTTATTGTGGTGATAGTTGTACTTGTCTGTGAATATGCTAAAAACCATTGAACTGTACACCTTTAAGAGTCAAATTTAAATGATAAGTGAATTATATCTCAGTGAAGCTTTACTTGTTCAAAATTTGTATGAAAAGGAAATGGTATACCTAAAGAAAACTGAAAATGAAGAATAAAGTTGGAGGAATCACACTATCTAATTTAAGGATATACTGTGACTTGATAGTAATCTATAGTAGGACATGAGTGAAAGGGCGGACACACAAATTAATGGCATAATAGAGAGTCCAGAAACAGGCCCATGCAAATGTCACCACTTGCTATCTTTTTGTGTGGTAAAATATATAAAACATAAAATTTACCAATTTTATCATTTTAAAGGGACAGTTCATTGGTATTTTGTATATTCACAATGAACAACCATCACCAATATCTCATTCCTGAACTTTTTCATCACCCCAAAAGTTATTACCACTGTCCCCATTAAGCTGGGGGGACATTAACCATTAAAGTTACCATGTCCCCATTAACCATCATCTTGATTTCTGTCTTTATGGATTTACCTGTTCTGGATATTTCATATAAACAGAATCATACAATATACAACTTTTTATATCTCACTTCTTGTACACAGCATAATGTTTTCAAGACTTGTCCATGTTGTAGCACGTACCAGTATTTCTTTCTTTTTATACCTGAGTAATATAGCATTTATTGATACACCATATATTGTTTATTCATTCACCAGTAAATGGACATTTGGGTTGTTTCCACCTCTTGGCTGTTATGAGTAAGTGCTGCTGTGAACCTTTGTGTACAAGATTTTGTTTGAACATCTGCTTTCAGTTCTTTTGGATACGTACCTAGTAGTAGAGTTACTGGATCATATTGTAACCCTGTGTTTAACCTATTGAGGAATTGCTAAGGTGCTTTCCATAACTACTACACATTATTACATTTCCACCAGCTATCAATGAGGGCTCCATTTTTTCCCCAGGCTTGCCAACCCTTGTTTTCTTTTGTTTCATTATGGGTGATGCTGAGCATCTTTTTACAAGCTTGTTGCCTTTTGTACATCTTCCTTAGAGAGAAATTCCTTAGTAATATCTTCCATCCTCCTTTGAAATAAGTCAAATCCTTTGCTTGTTTGATGATTGGGTTGTCTGTCTTTTTGTTGTTGAGTTGCAAGTATTTTTACATAGTCTGCATACTGACCCGTATCAAATATATGATTTGCAAATACTTTCTCCCACTTTGTGCATTATCTTATCACTTCATGATAATATCCTTTGATGCACAGATGTTTATAATGTTACTGTAGTATGTTACTTGCTTTATTGCTTGAATTTTTGTTGTGTATTTTTGAAGCCAAGGTCATGGAGATTCACACCCTTGTTCTTCTAAGAATTCTATAGGTTTATGTTTATACTTAACAGTTAGGCTCATTTTTACTTAATTTTTGTATATGGTATGAGATTGTAAAATTGACTGCTGACAAGGATGCAAGAGCACTTCAATGAAGGAAGAACAGTCTGCTTAAATAATGGTCTGGTAAAAATTGGACTTTCATAAGCAAAAATGAACCTCAACTTACATCTCACCTATACTTTAAACAAGAACCTTGGCATGAACACTAGCATCCAGAGTGGCAAAAATATAGAGAAGATGTCATTCCCTTCTTTTTTACTTAGAACCTAGGCAAGGTTTGTTACCAAGATGCCTGGAAACTTTAGCAATACATGGAATGTGTAGCTTGGTATGGATAATTGGGGCTCATGCTACATGATAGCAATGACAACTTGATTATTTTTAAAGACGAGCAAACCTTACAGTTTCCCCACCCTCCCAAAGTGCTGGTCCAAATAAGTTGTCTGGAAGAGAGCCCAGGAAGGTATAAATATGAACCCTTTGCTAAGTAATGATATCCAGGAACTGAACTCATTTCCTGACCCAATTCATTTTCTTACAGTTCTTGATGAGTATAAAAAGATTCCTAAGGGTTTACAATTCTTTTCCCCTATTGCCCACCATCCGAATGCAAAGAAGAGAAATGGGAATCCCATTGAGGAATATCATTTTCTCTGAATCAAAAGAATTGTATGGATAGTGCTGGCTACGGCACGTGAATCATAAGTGTCTGACTTTGTGCGTGACATGTCAGTCTTTTCAGGCCTCTCTCTTGAACAACAAGAAGCTGGAGTTCTTATATTTCCTAATATTCATACATTCCTATAGCTGAGGGCTCCTGGCCATTCCTCAGAGCTAAAGAATGGACTAAGAAGATGTAATGTGACACACACATACACACACACACACACACACACACACACGTAAATATAAATATATATAAATACACATACATACATATATATACATACACATACACACATACATACATACACATACACAGTGGACTATTACTCAGTGATCAAAAAAATAAACTCATGCTATTTGCAGCACCATGCATGGAACTGGTAGGAATAATGCTAAGTGAAATAAGTCAGAAGGAGAAAGATAAATACTGGACAGTGTCACTACTATGTGGACTACAGAGAAATCAAAGAGACAGATAAAGCCAAGTTTAAAAAGTAACCTTTAAAAGCTGACTATAGAACTGAAACATCCAGAGTGGGGGGGGATGGGAAAGAACAACGAGGGAAGGAAGCACAATGGCCAGTGATGCTGGACTACGGTATTTGATGATGGGTGCGTTATGGTGGCAGTCCTGATGGGGCATCCTAATATTACATCAATTTTTTTTTTAAAAAATAATGAATTTGAGTTGTAAACAACAGTTGCTATGAAGACAAGGTGGTGTGATTTATCTGTTTCCCCAAAGTACACTGATTCTAAAGGATATCAGGTGCTTAAGTCCTGTACTTAAGTTTGCTCTTGGCCCAGTGGGGAGCCTCATTTCTTTTCATTCGTTCAGGAGATTAAAATGAAGGGAAGCTGGGCTTTGGAGTTAGATAGATACTCCCTAGTTCAAGTTCCAGTCTAGTCAGGGGTTAGGTGTATGACTGCAAGCAAATTTCTTAAGCTAACTGAGTCTCAATCTTCTCATGAGTAACAATGGGGATAATAGCATCCATTTTGCAGGATTATTGGGAGGATTAAATGCAATAAGACAGGTGAAAGCATATAGTGGATACTCAGAAGATGTTAATCTCTATTCTCTTCTCCCTTGTAAGTGGGAGGCTGACTTTGTGTCCGTTGATATCTGTGGTAGTTCGGAATGAGGTGTGGCTTGGGTAACAGCCCCATCAGTACTGACTGGTTTAAGAGAAATATATGTCCTTCTCTCTAGTGTTCGGAGACAAGAAATCCAAGAGTCCAAGAGCCCCACTGCCCCAGCATCCAGTCATCCCAGGTATCTCTCTACCACATTCACGCCCCACCCCCCAGCAGGAGAGAAAAGGGGGAAAAAGGTTCATCATGCTCCATCCTATAGGGAAATGACCAGCATTGCCTACATCACTTTCCTGCACATCCCCCTGGCCGGATCTCAGTCCCATGGCCGCCCAGCTGTAAGAAAGGCTAAGGGAGGGAGTCTTCATTCTGAGCAGCCATGGGCTCAGGTGACAATTGAGGGTTCTAACACCACAGAGGAGAGGGAAATGGAGATTAGGGGACAGCTTGCATATGCTGTCGATCATCTGTGTGTTTTCCCCTGACTCTTAGCTCACAGTCAAAATGTGCAAACTATGCAGATAATAAATAAAATTACTCACACACCATCAGCAAAGACATCGGTTAAAGTACAGTAGAAAACATGTAAATGAAAACCAAAAAAAAAAAAAAAAAGCAGAATCAAAGGAAAAGAGGGTTACAAAAGTCCACGTTCTAAGGAAAATCAAAACGTACAGGGACTTTTCAACAGTAAGGAGTCCCTACTGTTCCCCTCATGTACCCCTCTTTCTTCCCTGTTTCCTGCTGCTCTGGAGTCCAAGGGCTGACCCGTCGGGGCCACGTTGACAGCAACCTTGCCCTCCGCATGCAAGAGAGTGCACCAATAAGAGGTTAAGGGAAGGTTGGAACTTGGAGCTTGGGTGCTTAGTTACCCAGCAACCTTTGGTAAGGGTGCCTTTAGTTAGCTCTGTCCTGCCCCTGCAGCCTCGGCCCCCATAGTGCTCCCTGTTTCCAAGTGCCCTTATCTATTCTCACCCTATTCCCTTCCAGTCCAAGGAAAATGATGGGCCCTGATCTTTCTAGTACTTCCTCTTGTGGTTTCGTTTTGCCAGAACCACACCTTTGCATATGGTCCTTTTCTTAAACCCTCTTCCAATTACCAGCTTAGAGTGGGCCATCTGTTTCCTTGCAGGAACACTGATGCTTAATGCACCAAATACTATATTATCAAAAGATACAAAGCAAAACCAATTAGAACAGTAAGAAGAGATTTATAAACTAGAAAACTATATGCATAAAATTATAAAACTTTCCTGAGACATTTTTAACCTAGAATTATCCATCTAAACTGTTTAAGCAGTAATGTAAAATTTTCAGCCAAGGTAAAAAGAATATATACTAATTTAAAATAAATGTCCATGGGCAATTTAGAACATTGAACACACATGGAAAAAAATGTAATGCTCTAAATATATAAAGAGCTTGAAACAAAACTATGAGAGGTTAATAAACACATGTAAGAATTTTTCACGTGTCTGGTAACCAAAATATGCAAATTAAAGCAACAATGAAGTGTTTTTTGACATCAAATTAGCAAAGAAACAGTGCTTGTGTGCGTGTTCTGATACAGGTATTCACAGCTGGTAGGAGTATGAACTGATACAGTTTTTCTAGGAAGAAATTTGTCCTTTATATGTCAGGAGCTTTATAATGACTTATAATCTTGCAACCATTCATTCTACTTCTAGGAATTTATTACAAAGAAATAATAAGTAATGCAGATGTATTTTTTTATTAATAATAAATTTTTATTGAGCTGACATTGATTTACAACACCATATATAAGTTTCAGGTGTACAGCATTATAATTCAACATTTCTATACTTGACCTCATCATCACCACAAAAATCCAGTTTCCATCCACCACTGTACAGTACGGTTGATCCCCTTTGCCCATTTAATCCACCCCCCAGTGTTTAGGGATGCATAGCACACTTTATTTATAAAAGTAAAAGGGAAATAGTCTATTATACATAATTGACAATAGTTAATGGTACATATGGTGTATCTATGGGAAAATACAGACTTCAAAATACAGTTTTCAAAAAAATTAAATGAAATAGGATGATATTTCCCAAATATTATTAACATATCATAGCAGGATATAAAACTGGAGAAACAGTTTGATTATTAATTAAGCTAAAGATATGCATAGGAAAATACTAATGGTGTTCGTACAAATAGCGAATTACATGTAACGTTTATGTTTTCGAATGTTCTACACTGAGCATGCATTACTTGTACAATACTGTTTATTTTTAAAAGAGCAGCAAAATTCTGAAAGGCCCAAGCTGCCTGAGTGGAAGCCATTTTCACAACACTAATGTTTCTGGAGCCCAAATGAGCCAGCCTTTGGATGGACTCACCCTTCCATGTGCCCCCTCCACGCCCAGTGCACCATCTCAGAGGGGGCACTCTTCTCACCCTGGGAGATATTCTGAGCTATTTCAGCATATGCCGCATGAGCACATTAGTTGCCATGGTGAATGGTCAAGGAAAAACACCTGGGAAAAAGAGGAATGCGTAGCAGGAGGGCAGGAGAGCACTGAGGAATGATGGGGGCTGCTAGGGAAGGGGCTCAGGGAAAGAGTGTACAGCTAACGGCGGGTGGCTTGGTTGGGGGCTGTGGGGAGCAGGGCAAGGTAGGGACGGCCATGAGCAGTAGTGTTTTGGAGCTCAGAGCACAGCAGTGACCAGCAGCTGGAAAAGATTCACAGGAACATACACAGCACCTCTGGTAGGCCTGAGGGACACCTGGAGGTGGGGTTGGTATGCAAAAGGTTGGGACTTTAGATATTGGAAGTGTTATTCTTTTACTTCTTTAATAAGTCACTTTCTAAATTCTGTTTTCTACTAAAATATCTCTTTTTTTCTATTAACATAACATTTAATTGTTTTAACTTGAAAATGTGTTTCAATGCCTGGTAGTGTGTCTATCCTGTATAACAAAGAGGCATTCAGAGCTTTATTCAGAGGCAAATATGTGATCCTAAAATGCTTTAGTGTTAAACAAGGAAAACAAAAAGTAAAATTTTTAAAATTTACTTATCAAAGAGTTAAAAAATTAATAATAGTGATTTTAAGTCTTACTATCAAGTAATAGTAATTAAGACAGTGTCTTATTAGTTAGTATAAAGGTAGACAGACTTATAGGTGATATGTGGAACATATCAGAGAGTTCTACAATAGACGCATCTATATATGACCAACTGATTTGTAACAAAGGGGGCAAGCTAATTTAATGGGGGAAATGATAGATTTTTTTCAACATATGGTGCTGGGTCAACTAGATATTCCTGTGGGAAAAAAAAACTAAACTTATCTTTACCTCTCACTATACTAAAATGTTATTAAAAATGTGTCAGAAACCTAAATGTGAAGACTAAAACTACACAAAGGTAAGCAAAAAGCATGAACAATAGGAAAAGAATTTGAAAATTTAATCAACAAAATGAAGAACTTCTGCTATTTAAAGAATACCACTGAAAAATGAAAGAATCTACAGATTGGGAAAAAAATATTTGCAATACACATATCTGACAAAGTACAGAATATTTAAGTAGTTCTTTGAATCTATTGATTAGAAGAAAAACAAGTAAATGTCTACAAAACATAGTTTTTTTTTCCTTTATCCTTTGTCTGACTCCCAAATTTTTTAATAGGACCCTTTCAATACATTCCCAAGATGAAGCAAATATATTATTTTAAGCAGTAGTAGACAGAAAGAAACCACTAGCAAAGAACAAAGAGGAGGGCCACTTGTATACCGCCAATGGAATGTGGAGAGACACAACCTTTCCAGAAGAAAGGCAACTTTTCACGGGTGAATTGGTGGTGGGAAAGCTACAGGGAATATACAGTAATGTAAAAGACACAAATAAAAATAACAAAAAAAAAAGAAAGACAACTTTAGTTTTTATAGTACGCATACTCATTTCCAAGAAATTGTGTTTGTAGAAATTTTTCTAAGTCCTAAGTTAAAAGTTATATGCATGAAGATTTAGCAATAAAAATAATATAATAAAAATTATATTATTATATTATTATGTTATCTTCATGCTCTTAAATCTGAAGACCTAGTAACCATATCAAAGGATGGTTTGTATTTTCAATGGGTCATAATAATTACTGCTGATTTCCTAGGAAAGGTAATCTAGGGGTTTCTCCTGGCTCCTCCTTTTGGCTCACCCAGCTTTTCTGACTGCCTGTCTAGCATGTCCTCTTATCCTGAGGGAAGAGCCCTTGACTGGCTCTTCTCTAGATGCAACTCCTGGGTTTCATGTGACCTCCTAGGGATTGCAGTCACTCTGGGCTCCAGGGCCACCTTCTTCCCTGGCAGGAGTGCTCAGGATTGCCCTTCCTCCAATGACCAGGGTCCAGGAGCTGAGACTGGGCTCACCTGCAGAGAAGATCACCCAGCGAGGCCAAGGGAAACCTGGCTCAGCTCTGCTCATGGATTTGGGGCAAAGTCCCTGTTGGGAACAAAGGGCTCCTTTGCCTTATTCTGTCTTCTGTTCTTTCATTCCCTTTGAGGGATTCTGGGGAAGGCTTGTTAAAAGTGAGAGTTGGGAGCCTATCCCTGAGCCATTTATGTCCCTATCAATACCCATCAGTACTGTTCTAAGTCAAAACCTTCGTGATTCCTTTTTGTCATACAAGGCAAGAAGAAAAAGGAAGGGATGGAACACGTTTTCTGGCAGATGGTATCTGGGAACAGATGACAGAGAGAAGGCAGGTCAGTCAACTCCTACTTGAAAAAAGTGGTGTTGTTTTTTTTAATTTGGAGGGGGTTTTACCCAAGACAGAGATCTTCATTCTCCGAAGTATAGAACAAATATGCTTAGGACGGAATGAGAATATAAAAATAGAAGTAGGTGGTAAGAGAGCAATTTATTGCCTTTGAAAAATATTTAGTGGTAATTACTTTGAAAACTTTAAGGAATAGTTTGAAACTGAAATGCAGAAAGAAAAAAGGAAGTCTCCCAGTCTCGCTGCTGGAGGCAAGCACCTTACTCCTTCCATCCCGTTTATTTCAACTGCATAGTTTTTCTTTCTATTTATTTTAACAAATTATGAAGTTCACATACACAAAACTTTGTCTTTCACTTTTTATAAAATCATAACAGAATGATCATATTTCTGTTTTATGGCACCGGTCCTGTAAACCTGTATGACTTGAACATGCATGTACCAAACACCAACAATGTGGCCGGGGCCGGGCTGGTCCCTCTGGGCCTCTTTCCTCAAGCTCTCAGTCAGCCCATGTGAGATATGGGCACAGAACAGGAGATGCAGGCCCAGGAGAGTATGTGGGGGGCCCAGAGTTCTGTAGGCACCACAGAGGCCTCCTGGAGGCAGGTGTCCTTGTGGTGGCCTGGGGGTGAGTGAGTATTAGCCTGGAAGAGTCAGGAGGAAAAGTGACCCAAGGTCTGGAAGAGAACTATAGCAGAGAATCTGGAGGAAGATTTTTTTCCAGGAAGGATCTGGAAAATAAGGTGCACTTGGGCTGCAGGACCGAAGAGGGAGAAGTCGGGGCGTGTGGGAGGAGATGTCGTGGGACTCTGCCAGTCGTGCCCAGCAGGGTGGACGCTGCAGGGAAGGTAGTGGGGGGATTGAAGGGTTTTAAGAAAGGGAGTGACAGGCTAGGGCTGCGTTTTAGGAAGACTACTCGGCTGTGTTGTGAAGGCCACATCGACATGGAGCAGTGCTGTCGAGGAGACCAGTAGGAGACATGGCGGTGATCAGGTGTGAGAGGCCGGGGCTCCAAATTGTTTTCCTCCATGCAGAGCTGCTCACTACAGGTGAAGAGGAAACAGCCTTCCTTGGATTTCTCCACTGACTTTCCTCACAGTCTGCAACCGGCCAGGCACACCTGGCTTCAGGGGGCTTGTTTCTGACCCTCTAACTCCTCTGGACTTCTGCTTCCCCACAAGTCTTATTCCTGTAACACAGTCCCCGTTTTGTAATACTCACAATGCCTCTGCGTCCTGACTTAGCCCTGATGGACGCGGAGGCCCCTTCCCCCAGTCACACTGGCCACCACTCTAGCGTTCGTCCTGCTTGGGGCAACCTTATTTCCTGTGCAGCGTTTGTCTCTACCACATTGTTAACTGTTCCCCCTCAACTCTCGCCAAAAGCAGGGAATTGATCTGTTTTGTTCTGAGAACAGTGCCTGGTAGGTGCTCTATCTGTCAAGTGAGGCAGAGTATGAGCACAGGAATGAATGAATGAATGAATGAATGAATGAATGAATGAGGTAAAAACTCAGGAGAGAGCTGTGGTCTATAAAGATTCTGGAGTTTGAAACCATAGAAGTAGATGAGATGCCCCGGGGGTGGGAGGAATAGGTGCAGTATAGAGAAGGAAAAAAAGGAGAATTAAAAGCAGAATTCTGAAGTGGACCCAAAATAGAGAAGGGGAAGGTGCAGCCGGAAATAGGAGCCTGCTCAGGTGTGCTGTGCTGTGCTGGGAAGACAAGAGAAGGGACGCTTCCAGATGGAGAGACAGGGCCATATGCTCCTGAAATTGGATTTAGCAATAAGGAGATATGTGGGGTATTCGGAGAGAGCTGTTTCTAGAAAGTGGTGGGGACAGAAGACACACTATCACAGATCGAGGAGGAGAAAGAAAGGGTGAGGAAGGAAAGACGGCAGTATGTGGGAGAAGCTGGCTGCGAGTGGACACAGGGCAAGGGCAGCAACGGGAGCTGTCCACGTTCAGCATGGCAGACCCTTAGCATCATACATGCTGATGGAGGGGCAAAGAGAGAGGGAGAAAGAAAATGATCTGGTGGGGCAGGGATGCTAAATGTTAGTGGGATGTCCTGGAGAAGCCAGGGAGACAGGCCTCCGTGACTACGGTGGGGACGAAGCTCGCAGGGCCTGGTGGCTTGGTGTGCTCTGTGTCCCCATGCTAACCAAAGGGAGGCGCTGAGGTCAGGAGGGGCCTTGCTTGGAGCCCTGTCTATCAGGGGGCAGAAGGTCTGGGGAATGCCATTCTACTGCTTCCCTTCCTTGGGAGGTATGGGCAAGGCCATCTGCACAGACCGGGCGGAGGGATGACTGAATTCGGCCTGGTCTCAGCGGTACATGGATTCCTATTGACAAAAGTGCCGTCTGGGGCCAAACACCGCAGCTCCCTCAAGGAGGCACTGAAAGTGTTAACATTCATCTGGAGTCTTCAGCCAGGAGGAATTTCCCCCTCTTTAGGAAAAGACCATTTCTTAAACGATTTTGAACCTGCTCCCTCCCTTCCTCTGGGAGCAGCTGAGGGCCCTTGCCTGCCCTTCCCTGCCAGGCTCGGTCCCTGAAGAGGGCAGTATTTTCACAGGTGGGCCCTGCTGTGTAATGGAGTCCCCATTATAAGGAGACTCTGGCTTTTCAAACTGGGGCCAATAAAAGAATTTGCCAAGAGGGTCTTTGAAGTAATGACCTCTCTAGTTAGTGCCTGGAAACATATTTTTACATCTTGGAGGCGAGATTATGAGCTGGGGGTGCCGAGAGCTGTGGGAGGTGAAGGATCCCGAGGGTGGCAGAACCCTGGCTCCTGCCCAGAGTCCCCACAGCAGGGCCAAGTTTGCTGCTTCAGAAGGGCCTGGGTCTGGGGAAATTCAGATTCACAGAAATGGACATGTGTAAGCCCAGTTCCTGGGCAAAGCGAGGCTCCTCTCTATTAGAACTACTTATCCTCAGCAAGCCCAGGCTCGGTGGCAGGCCTGTGTGCAGTGGCTCCTTCCCCTGTGTCCATTGAGGATGAGCAGGGTGTGCAGAGGATGCAGAAGTGTTCTGGGGGAGGTGGGCCTCGTGTGGTGTTAAGGATCTTCTGCTTGCTTAAAAAATTATGTCATCTTCCCCATTCAGTCACTTTTCCAGTCATTCCCCCAATGTTTTTTTAAGATTTATTTAGTTATGCATACAAGAACTGGGGTGCAGGCCAGAGGTGCAGGGGGTGAGAGGATTCACCAGAAGAGAGTGAGTGGGGGGCAGAACAGGCAGAGCGACTGAAATACACTGCTGAGGGGAGCAACGGGTGAGACAGGAGAGGTCTGCTGCACCATTTGGGTCAGCTCCCTGGCCGGGGATTGAACTTGTGCTGTAGCTAGCTTCATAGGCTGAGACTTAACCTGTTGAGCCACCAGGGAGGCCCCTCCCCCAATCTTTCTCGAGCACCTACTATATGTTAGGCTTGTTGCTGGGGATTAAACAGCGAGTGAAGAGGCTCTCAGCTCCTGCGATACTCACTGTCTAGCTGGGGAGACAGACATTAAACAAACAGCGTGCCGCTGGGTAATTATGAACAGTGGAAGAGCTGTGCAGAGAAAGGACCGTTAGCCTTGAGAGCATGTAACAGGGGTCCTAAAATAAGGGGGATATGGTGTTTGGGTTTCTTGAGGAGGCTGCCTTTGAGCTGGCCCCTGAAGCCTGGGTGGACATTGAGTAGGGTTGTATAGGATTTGAGGGAGGGAAAAGGGCCCTCGGGAGCAGGAGCAGCTCTTCCAGGAAGCAGAAGACGCCATGACAGTAGGACACTGGGGAGGGTGGTGTGTGGAGGGAGGTTGGCAGAACCCAGATCACACCATAACTTGGTGGCAGCAATGGAGGGTTAGGGTTTTAGTCAGGGTAGAAGCTCTTGCTGCCAGTAGATGGCAGAGGTTTGGGTACAGAGGCCCCTCCTGCTAAAAGGGGACTCTTCAAATCAGGAAAGGGAAACAGAGGTCCATGTCAATCACTCCCAGCCTCCCTCTTCACTTGATTTGTCTCCACCCAGCAATACTTCCCAGGGAGTAGCTAGAAACAAAGGAAGGTTGGCCTCTCCCTGCCCTCTGCTCCCAGATTTCCCTGAAGCACCCCGAGGCTTGCTGTGCCGCTCACTGCTGCTGCTCTCATGAGGGCAGGAGTCAGGTGCAGCATCAGGCTGTGCTCCCTGGAGGCCTCCACGTCCTCTTAGTTCAATTCTTTCATTTATGGATGTGCAGACTGAAGCTGGAGGGAAGAGTGGCTTCTGCAGTTCCTGTAGAGCATTCTAGATGCAGAGGCCTTCACCACAGAGGCCTTGAATGCCTCCCAATGGCCATCTTTGGTGAGTGAGTCCTGGTTGTGAACTAGATGCTATGGGAGGGGGGAAGTAGGCAAGATGAGTATATAAAATGAGGCTCAGAAGTGTGATGTGATCCCTCCCATCTGAGTATTACTTTGAGATTCCCGGAGTGATTTCCTAGACTTTAGCCCTCTGAGAAGTGCATACAGTCATTACTTTGGAGACGAGGAGACAGGTTCAGAGAAGTTAAGTGACTTGCCCAAGATCACACATCCAGTAAGTACAAAAGCTCGCCCCAGTCGTCCGACCCAATGTCTGTCCTTCTGAACTTCTCCACAGTGGCAGTAGGAGAAAGGTGAGAAGACAGGACAAGAGGATCATCAAAGAGAGCTTCGTGGGACAGGAGGAGCCTGAGGAGGAACAAGGGGGTCTGTGCCTGTGGCACAGGTGACAAAGGGAGAAGTAAGAAATCGGACAGAATTGTGCTGGAGTCAACAAGCGGAAGGTTTTGAGTGACAGGCTGAGGAGGTTTTATTTTTTTTGAGATTCCTGAAGGCTTTTGAGCAGAGGCGTGACCCAGGTAAATATTGGGACTCTTACTTGGTGCTGGAATGTAGGAAGGCTTGGAGGGAGTGGAGAGATAGGCAGCAGGGCCAGCTGAGATGGCTGTGCTCTAGGAGGCAGCCAGGTGTGACTCTGGTGGAGGCAGAGAGGCTGAGGCAGAAGCAGAGGTTAGAGGGCATTGCTGGCATTGTTGAGTGGTGAGTGAGTGTGTGAGTGTGTGTGTGTGTGTGTGTGTGTGTGTGTGTGTGCCGTGTGCCTGTCTGTATGTGTGTGCGTGGTAGTGGAGGTGGTGGTGGAGTGAATCCCAGAGAATTCCAAGGTCATGGCCACAGTCACAGGTTGGATTACCATGACCTTTGGTGCCAGTTTGGGCTGAGGGTGTGGACTACTGCCAGGCTGAGCTTTAGTTGCTGAGCAGACACCCAGCTAGGGAAGCCAAGTGGAGTATTGGAAAGTTGAGCCTGGAACTCAGAAGGGAGGCGCTCTGGGGTTAACTAGCGTCTGGTGTGAATTAATCACCAATTAAACGATAATTCCATAAGCAAAATGCCGCCTCTGTGAATTCCCACACATCCCAGTCAAACTCTGCAACCCCAGTTATTGAATTCTGGTTTGTCATTCCTGAGGTCAACCCCACCCTTGACTATCAGTTACGACAACATGAATTCAGCCTTTACTCCCTAGGGGTTCTACCCCCCTCTCTTGGACAACTATGGGTGGAAACATGCCGAGAAGCTCACCTCTCAATTCCCATCTGACTTATCCCCTGAGCCTCCCTTGGGTTCCCTTGCAACCCCAAGGAAAATTGCATGGCCCAGTCCCTTCACATTTTCACTAATATTTTTGCTCATGTGTTTTGCCCATCCGGGTACTCCTGGAGTGCCTGCCCTTCTCCTTGGCCTATCTCTGCTTTCCCAGGTGGGCAGCCAAAAAAATCTTGTAGGTTGAAAAACCACAAGCCTATGCAATCCCTGCCCATTTTCCAAGGCCCATCCCTAGTTTCACCTCCTCCAGGAGCTCTCCCATGATTATGCCTCAGCTGGCTCTCCCCAACAGGCTAGCAAGGTGGCGACTCTACCACCCGGATTGTTTGGATTGCTTATGGCATTTGCCAGCGAGCTAGAACTTGGTCCTTTTCTGTCTTTTTTTGCTGCTCTCTGTTCATTTCAGGCAGGGAGGCTGTGCTGAGCAGGCTAGGCTGGGCTCTGTGGGAGCAGCAGCTCTCTCTGAACCCTCAGTGGCTTCACAGATGTAAGTTTACTTTTTTCTCCTGCCGCATGCCCATGTGAGTTGGCGGAAAGCCCTGCTCCTTGCTTGTTTGAGGATCTGGGCCGATGGTGCAGCACCAGGAATGGTGCCGTTAAGCAGAACTCTCAGCTAGGAAATATTCTGTATCGCAGTGTAACGCCCTCACTGTTAGCCTCGTGTGGCTACTGAGAATTTGAAATGAGGCTAGTGTGACTTGGTCTTCTGCATGGAGAGGAGCATTTAATTTGCAGTAGTGTAAATCACCACACATGGCTAGTTCTAGCACGTGGAGGCTGCAGATCTGTAACACGTCCCCATGGTCACCGCCCAGGAGTCTGCAGAAGAGAGGCACGCGCAATCTCACCTGTTTTTGATGCTCAGCCAAGAAGTGTCATTGTCTAGACCTAGTGAACAAGCAGTTGCAAGGGGGCTGGAAAATGTGAGGGGACACATGAATATTCATAGAGGTCCTGTAAGCACAGTCAAACCTTTCTGGTTTGAAGATGCTTGAGACTGAGACGGTCTGCATGGAGAGGAAAGGCAGAGTGGGCTGGGGGTGGAGGCAGAGGAAATGCAGCCTAAGACGCGTAGACAGGCCCAGAGAGGGCAAGGAGTACAGCCACCACCATCACGGCCTGGAGTCCTGAGCCCTGGCTCAGAGAAGTGAGAAGGGAAAGACACAGTGCTCCACCTGCCCCTGGGGAGCAGTGGCCCCAGCGGGGGCATCTAGCCTTACGTTCCCGGCCTCTAGGAGGGGTAGCACTAAGAACTGCCAAAGGCCTGTTCTCAGAGCCCTTGGAAGGGAAGGGCCCCACAGGGCTTTCGGTTTTCAAATGGCCTTGGCTCTTTCTCCCTCATGTGAGTCACTGAGCCGCCTGAGGATGAATGGTAGGTCAAGAACCCAGGATGAACCACTCTTCCCTCCTGACCTCAACCCAGGGGACAAGTTCAGGGAGTTTCCCAAGGCCAGTGAGGAAGGGGGTCATATCCTGGCTGTGACAGGGCTCCAGACTTTGGGAACAGTGTGGAAGTAGGTGACTGGGGTGCTGTTGGGGTTAGGACCCAGGAGCTATGAAATGGACCTCATAAGTGACTCAATGCAGGGAGGAAACTGAGGCCCATAGAGAGGCCCCAAGACCACTCAGGGAGTTGGCAGTGAGCCATACCTGCTCCCAGGGCTCACATAAAGTCCCTTTGCTCTCCCACAGGAAGGAGGCCCTGAGGCTGTGTGGCCCAATTTCATCCTCACAGTCTCCAGGTTAGTGCCTACTCCAGCTGTTTTTATTTTTCCCACAGACCCACATAACTCAGGCTCGGTCCACTTCTGATTTAAATTCTTGCTGCTGTTGGAGCCCACTTCTTTTCCTCTCAGCCCCTCCCCCCTCCCCGACAGACAGCCACACTCCAGATGGCAGAGAAAGACCAACATGAGTAAAGGAATGTTTCATGTGAGCCTGCAGCCTGGGAAGGGAGCCTCTGCTTCCTGCTACCAGGTACAAAAAAAAAAAAAACAAACTAAAGGGGAAGAAATCCTTAACTCCGAACGCCTCTTCATTTTCGAGAAGAGTTTACCAAAGGATTCCATTAGAGCAAGTCCCCTGGTGTACTTCATATGAGGTGAATTCATAACACTTCTAATTCCATCAGAAGTGACCACCTGTAAGTCACCAGAGGTTTAAAATATCACATCTAATCAAAAAATTAAGCCTACCTGTTTTGACCAGGTGTGGACAATCAGTGTGGACAACACTGACTTCTGATCTTCTCAGGCTCAGAGATTTCAGTCCCAATTTATAAAGGGAGACAGACGCAGGAGTGCAGAATTGAACCTAGACCTGGAAACTGTCGGCCTTCGGCACGGTGCAGGGAGGCGGTATTTGAACCCTGGAAGGTCCTTCAGTCCTGAATCTGCCCACCTCCCCACAGTGTGTCCTGAAGGGGCGGGGGGGGGGGGGCTGCCTGGCTAACTGGTTAGCTCCCATAGTGCCAGAGGCCGGCGTCCATCCTGGAAACAAACTGTCTCCCTCTTTCTGATGCTGTTCAGGGCCAGATCCCTTACTGCAGCCCAAATTGACTTGCCCTCTGCTGGAGTCTGGGGCAGAAGGCATTTTCCAGAGACGCCCAAATATCTACCTGTTCTTCAGTGTGATTTGTCACTCCCCATTGAGGGTGGAGCTTAAACCTCCTTCCCTTGATTCTTGGTGGACAATGACCTCCTAAACCAGGGAGGGGAGGAGAAGTGGTGGTGCCCCATGTCATCTGAGGCTGGGTCACAGAAAGTGACAGAGCTTCTGTCTGTTCCTGTGACACATGTGCTGATGGAAGAAGTCCAGGCACCTTGAGGCTGCCATGCCGTTAGGAAGCCAAGCCTCATGGAGAGGCCAACTGTATCTATCGATGCTCTTCCTCCAGATGCCAGAATTGTGAGTGAGGAAGGAGCCTTAGGTGATTCCAGTCTCAGAGATGGAGCCACCTCTGGCCCTTGGTCGACCCAGCTGAAGCCCAGGATGAATAGAGATGAGCCATCCCAACCATGCCCTTCCCAGTTCCTTAGCCACAAATTCTGTGAGCATAATAAGTGGTTATTTGGGGCTGTGGAGTTGTGGGCTCATCTGCTATTTGGTCAAGTAACTAAAGGATGCCCTACTCTAACGCCTTGGGACTCTTCACATTCCCCTCCATGCCCCTCATCACAATGGCAAATAATGAATTAGCCGCTCGGGCAATTCTTTCTTTAATGACTGTCTTTCACATTCAACTCTAAGTTCCAGGAAAGCAAGGGATGCTGACAGACCCATCACTTTACTCCTAGGGAGACAGCCAGGGAGATGCTCAGAGAATATTTAATGTATGACTGATCCAAACACTGTCCTCAGATTGACCCCTAAACTTGACCTCAGAATGACTCTGGCCCTGGATTTAGACTGAATCTCACCCTGGCCGCAGACCAACTCCTAATTCTGGCATCAAAGATCTAACTCTGGTCACAGCCTAAGTGCAGCTTCTTGCTCTAGGGCCTGAGCACTGAACCCAACTTTAGATAGACCCCTAAACTTGACCTCAGAATGACCTCTGACCTGACCTCAGGCTGAGTCCTGGCCTCACCCCAGCCTGTATGATCTGACCCCGTTTGTCTGTCCTGGATCATCCTTCACCCCACCCCACCCCACCCCCATATTCCCAACACATTGCCTCACTTCCAGCCATCAGTACTTTTTAAAATTTCTGCACTTTGTCACTGCAAATTTCTTCTTAGCTGTGTGATGTCTATCCTTGTGAGGGGCTGGAAGCTCCTTCAGTGAGTGCATGGATCACATTTATTTTATTCTCTGCTCTATACACAGTACCTCACCCCATGCAGGGCCGGGCACCTATGAGAGGCCCAACAAATAATTGTGCTGAGACCATGAACCGGTGATTGGGAAGTCTGTTTTCCAGGAAGCCGTCTCTGTGCCCCTCCCCTGCCACAGTGGAACTCGCGTCTTCCCCTATTTTCTTGGTGGGCCCAGCGAGCAGTCCATGGGAGCGCTCAGCCCTGAACGGGGTTATTTTGTCCACACCTCTCCCTACCCGTGTGGCCTCCTTCAGCCCGGCCAGCCTCTCCCTCTGAGACTCCAGCACGCACAGGCCCAGGCAGTTCAATAAACGTTGTTGAACTGTTGAACTGAACCAATTCCTTCTCTCTGGCCTCAGCTCTTGACTGATTCATGTGAGGGGCCATCAGGAGCAGCGCTTCAAACAGAGAAGAAACAAATGAAGAAGCTGAGAAATCGGCAGTAGGAGACAGGCGGAGACATCCATCTCCTCCTGCCCTCTGTCCTCACGGCCATCCCCCGAGGGTTTCAGGCAGTCAAAAGTTCAGGCTCCACGTTTTCTGGAAGAGGGAGGGAAATCTGTGTGTGGGGGATAAAAAAGTCCCCAAACTCAAATCACGCACACAGAACAACAAGCCATAAAACAGAACACCATTGGGAGAGGATGGGGTCACATGGTGGGGATCTGGATTGCAGGGGGGGCACTTGAGAAAACGCAGCCTCCTCAATGGGAACCAGATGGGCTGTGTGCTCTTAAATAGAATCCCAGACTTGCAGCTCTGGCGGGAGCCGGGCTGGGGGTGCTCTCCCTGGCCCTTTTGTGTGTAGAGGTGACTTGGAGACAGAGGGAGGCGGTGGCGGCCGAGCTGTGACAGACAGAGCGGCTTCTGGGCCCCGGGCTCCTGGCTCCGGGTCAGCACTGCCTCGCCTGCCACGCTGGCTCCAGCTCTTTGCCAAGAGCTCCAAATTAGAAGCATATCGAGGAGCGATACTGTCATTCCCCCTCTTTTCTGTTCTTTCTTCTAATTCTTTCTCTTTGAGGGGTAATTTCAGAGGTGCCAGGAAGTCCTCCTTGTTTCTAAATCCCCATCCCAGCTGCTATCTCATCAACAGAGCACAGAAGAACACCGATGCCCACGCCTGTGAGGGGTGCCCGCCTGGACTCTCAGTGTCCCTAGGTTGTAGGGCCTGAGGTGGGGCTGGAGTTGGGATCAGATATTGTCATTTTGCTCTTCATTGCCCACTCGGATTCAGGTCTTAACCAGAGATCCTGTCATCACAAAGCTTGAGATAAAGTGACCCTGAGGGAATCAGGTCTCTTAAGATCTTGAAATCCAGGCGACCTCGAATTTCCCCAGCAGTGTCCCTTGTTCACCCTGCAGAAATCATGGTATGAAGACACGCAAGTGCAGGCACATTCCCTTTTCTTGCTGACCTCTCCTCCCCGAAATCATCCCTGGCCTCTCTCCCAGCTCCCCTGAGGCCGGAAGCTCCCAAGAATTGTAGGGTAGCTTCCGCAGGGCTCTGTGTGTTACTCCTGGGGGTGCCATGCACAGGAACCACCATGTGAATGACATGGTTTCCTGAAGCCCACCCAGGTGGGAGGCTGGACCTTTGACCTCTGAGGGGCTTGGTGAGGAGACTTTGATTGTCTGGGCCCTAGAGATATCTGTATCTCCTACAAGAAGGAGTTAAAAATTGGGTGACTATTTACTTTGAAATCTGCCCCCCTCTAGGTTGCCATAGGACTGGACATCCTTCCTTTGTGATCCCTCCTGGGATTAGCATTGTCTAACCTGGAGTTACCAGGCCAACAGCAAATCACTCACTAAACACCTTGCAGCGTGTGCCCGAATCGTGGGTAAACTAGCGGCTACATCATGGGAGGGATTTCCTGAGAGAAAGCCAGTGCGGAAAGTTCAGAGGGGAAAGGGCCTGGAGCTGGGGGCTGGGAGGGAGGGTCTGGTGTGATCTCAGTGCAGAGTGTGAGGAGGGTGTGAGGAGGACAGCAGCAAAACTGGGAGATGTGAAGCTGGGGCAGGGACCAGTTCGAGAAGAGTCTAGAAGGCCATAGCAGAGAGTGAGTTTTATTCAGAGAGCGGTAGGGGTGCCTTTGAAAGGCTTTAAGCAAAAAAGTGAGGCAACTAACTTACATTAAAAAGATTAGTTCAAGGGTCCAGATGAGTGAAGAGGCGGCCCTGATAAGGGCAGCATCGGTTGGAGGAAGAGAAATGGAGAAATTTGAACATTTATTGGGAAGACTCGCTTGGACTATCTGAGGGATTGGATTTGGTGGTGAGGGCAGGGAGAGTCCCCATTTGGGCCCTGATTCAGCAGGGTGGGGAGAGGGTCTGTCACTGGGACAGGAGCATGTGCCCCCTTCTCTAACCCTCCCATACCATCCCCACTGCCTCAACCGTGGCTGCAGCCAGTGAGTAACATGTGCTGTGGCCTCTCTCTGCTCCCTTCCTTGCAAAGCAGATGGTGAGAGAAGGAATAAGGCCAAGCCTCTGCGGCTGTGATTGTACTTTCCACTTTTAGCTCAGCAGTTGGGAGTCCATGGCCTTGCCATTCCTTGCCTCCCACTCCTGATTCTCTTAGCTCTGTTCTAAATCAAATTCAGCTCAGTATTATTTACTGAGCGCCTGCTGTGGCCTGGCCACGTGAAGGGCACTGTGGGCTAAACGGGAGAAGAAGCATATGTGATCCAGCTTTTGTGGAATGGGGAGAGCAAGGGGCACAGGCAGAGAGGGGTCCACACAACCAGGGAGGCCTTCCTGGAGGAGGCAGGTGTTTGGTTTGGTGTGAAGGATGGATTTGAGCTGGGTATAGGAGGCTTGGGGAGGGAAATCCCCATGAAATTGTTTTCATGGTAGAGAAAATAGTCCTAGAAAGTGGTGGACATTTATTTGAGGTCAAACAGTGGGAGTTGACAGCAGTGTCAGCAGTTCGATGGACTCCTGAGACCATCTTCATCTCCCTCACACACATAAATGCACGTGCGCGCGCACACACACACACACACACACACACACACACGCCCTAGCTCACCAGTCCTGATCTCTAACCTTGGCCATCATGTTTCCCTCTTCCCTGATGAGGTAGAGAGAAGGAAGACTGAGTCATCGGTTGCCCACGATCCCAGACCTCCCCAGAGAAGTCTTTGAAAACAGTCATATGCTGATCTTTTCTTACACCGCAGGCCACCTGATCTATTTCTCCAGAAAGCTCCAGGAGTCTCAAGGTGCGGACCCCAGACCAGCAGCATCAGTATCACCCAGACTTGCTAGACATGCACATTCCTGGGGCCCACTCCAGAACGTCTGGATCAGAAACTCTGAGGGGTGGCCCAGTAATCTGTTTTCATGACCCCTCGGGGACTTTGGCTACACACTCAAGTTTGAAAACCCTGGCTGTGCTAGGAAAAAACTTCCCCAGAAAAGGGAGGTATTTCTCTTCTGCCACTTGCCCCCTCCTGCTCACCCCAGAGGGAACTCCAGCAGTCCCTCCAGGGCTGAACCCCACCTCCTCCCCAGAAGTGATTTCCGCCTGCCCATATGGACTCTTTAGTCTTCAAGTTTATTGCCCACTCCCATCCTGCCCTGGCCTGTGGGAGTGAGCACCAGGTGGCCACATCTGCCGCCTTTTCCTGCTCCCTCCCGTCCCCAGCCTGGCCTGCCACATGTAGGCAGCATCCTCACTGCAGCCACCATCAGTCCTGGAGAACATTCCAGGCTGTGGAATAAGAGGATTGGCTTGTGACAAGAAAAGGGGGATACCCCAATACTCCCATCTAGCCAATGCTCATTTTCTGCTGTGGAACCCTGTCACCATGAAGGGGGGCCCCACCAAGGCTTTGCCATTCCCTTGGCTTCTGCAGGTTAGAGATGAAGGGCCGGCTCAGCTACACGCTGGCTGCCATCTGGGATGGGGCAGCTTCATGGCCCTAGGGAGTGCTGTGATGGAGTCAGCTCGACTAGGAGCCTCTGTTTTCTTTAAATCTGTAATCATGAGCCATCCCCTGGACAAATGCTTCTCCATGGAGCTCCTGCTTCACAGAGCTCTTGGCCGAGCCCCGCGGGAGGCACTGAGTGGGGTGGCGTGGGGAAGGCTGCTTCCTGTCCATTAAGCCCCTCTTCTCCTCTGATCATTTGCCAAACATCAAACTTTTCATTGCTTTTACTATTTTCTTATTTTAATATCCAATGAGGAAAATGGACTCTACTTCTGTGACGTTGTGTTTGCTTAAACTGTACACACTGGGTAGAGGTGGGGGTGGGGGTTCAGTGGTGTACCTGGCAGGGTCAGAGAGGAGGGAGCACATCCCAGCCCTGGACGGGCAGGCAGAAGGGTTGTGTGAGCCCGAGCTTGTCTAAGCGCCAAAAGGTTGGCAAGCGCAGAGAGGTAGGGATTCTAATCTAAGTTACCTCCCCAATAGACTATGACTCTGGGGGAGTCAATGAGCCTCTCTGGGCCTCAGTTTACTTGTCTGGAAAATGGGCACAGTGCATCTTTGCCTCCCCCTCCAGACCACTGTGGCTGTCCAAATGAGTCAGTATCTAAAATAGCACTGGAAATCTCGACGGCTGCATAAAACAAGGGAATGCATTCACAGCAGGTCGTGGCCACGTCCTTGCAGGTGGAGACTACAACTTTCCCCTGATTTGTATTCCCCAAAGCACCTGGTACAAGCAGGGACAGGTGGTCAATCAATACTTGTTGAATGGATGAAACAGACGAAATGGTCCCTGTCTCTACAGAATTGAAGATCTCGCCAGGGGATGGAGGTCAGCCTGAGAAACACACAATGGAAGAAATGTAAGAAGAGTAGAGAGAGGCCCTTGTTAGCTCAGACCCCTCTAATTTAGAATTTGTGATGCTTTCACAAGGCCAGAGAGGAATTGGACCCTGCTGATGGGAACATGTGCTGAACAAACTCCTAGTGGGAACAAGATAATAACAGGAGCTCCTGCCTCCGAGCGCAGTCGTGTTCCAGATGGCTGAGGGGGCACCATGCCCTGTGGCAACGCCCAATTGCATGGGAGCAGTTAGCATGCCAATCACGAGCGAACTCTGACCTCACCTCTGAAGCAGCCAGTACTTTCCTTGACCAGGCTTTGTTAATGGCGTTCAGGGTGACTTCACGTATTTAAGGAACATAAAATTTATTTTGTTAAGACTAGACCAATACTAGCCCCCCTCTGCCTACTCTCAAACAGCTCAGTCCACTTCCAGTTTTCAAACAGATTTGGTGGCAAAGACCACGCAACCAAGTTGAGCCCACTCTGGCGGAGCAGGGAGCATGGCAACCCTTGACAGCAATGAGGAGTGCTGGAGAGAGCGACTGGCTGTTGGAGACCTGGACCATCTGCTGGCCCTTCCTGTGTCACAGGGGTCCTGATGAAATGAGGGGGTTGGATTAATGGGGCTTGGATTAATGAAGCTCAAGGAAGGCTCTCCTAGTCTGGGGCTGAGGGACACCCCATCCCTGGAGCAGAGTTAGAACAGGGCATCCCCTCTGCCACCACTTTGTGCTGCTCTGACGGGGCCCGGGGGAGACTCTGCTGCGGGCAGAGGGTGGTTTTATTCATCCCACCTGGCCTCAGGTGTTTGGGTCAGGCTCCCAGCGAAGACTCAGGTAAGTCCTGCAAATAGAGTGGAGAGAGGAGGTGGTAGCTTCACCTGCTGGACCCCTGGGGGGCCCTGGCTTAGACAGTTTCCTGGTGTCCATGGCTCTCTCGGTAGCCTCCTCCTCCCTTTGACATTTTCATCACTTCCTCTGTGCTCTTCTTCTTCCCTCCCTGAAGCCATGGCTGGATTCCTGTCTGACTGTGTCCAGATGCTGGCCCCAGCCGAGGGGAGCAGCGTGCCTATGGTTAAAGTGGTGGACTCTGGCCCAGCCCTCACTTCCCCTGGAAGATGCTTCAGATATTCCTGGGGAGAGTCAGACCTCAATGTTCAACACCCCTGAGGAAGGAAGACATGGGTCCTTCCCATAGCTCTGACCCCACCCAAGGGACAATTCCCAAACCCTGAACAACAGGTGTGGGCTGAGGGTCAGGAGGGAGGCCTTCGAGGGAGGAGCTTGCTCATTCACTCTCACTTGCTCGCTGTCAGCAAAGGAGCCCCTCATGTACCGTGTCCCCCCCGACCTGACCACTCCCTGTCCCAGGTAGGGTAGGCCTATCTATTGGCACAAGGAGCCTCCCAGTGGTTCTCAGTGTGCCCAGCCTAACAGGATGTCATAGTGAGCCAAAGCTCTGCAAGGGCAGTGGAGAGAGGGATAATCGAGCGCCCAGGAATTGAGGTTGGGGCCATCTCTGGCAGGTTGCCTGCAGGGCATGAGGTTTGCTCCAGACCTTGAAGGGCAAGTCTACTTGGCAGGGACTGAATGTTCTAGACCCAGGTAAATTTGTGAGTGGCAGCTGGAAGGTGAGGTCCAGGTCCCAGCTGGAGAGAGGGGACAGTGGGCAGGATGGAAGGACAGGGTGTGAAGACTTTCAGCACAGAGGGGCTCTGTCTAACTGGTGAGAGAGGGGTTGCCTGGTATGAGCAGAGCAGACTGGGCTCGAGGCCTCGTGCACTGTCCTCAGCCACTCACGTGAGATGGGCTGCAGCTGGCAGTGTCCTAGGGCTCGAGGTAGGTGGTGTGGGAGGTCTGAATATGGTGGTTGTTCCCCCAAGGGCTGCAGGGAAGAGCTTAGAGGGCCTGAGCCGGTAAGCCCTCTAAAAGTCAGGATTGTTAATGAGGGGCAACAAGAGGGGCTTCGGGAGATCACTCTGTCCAGAAATATCACAGATAATTGAAGTTCCTTCAAGGCCCAATTATCTCCACTGCCCCTGCTCTTTCTATCACCCCCCATTCCTAAAATGTTCCCCTTCTCCAGATCCAGAACTGGCATGGGGATGGGGCTCCTAGGATGACGTGGGTCCATGCTGGGCCTAGGCGCTCATCCAGTCCTGGCGGGTAGCTGGGCACATGGGTGGGAGGGGATGGGTTGGGCTGGTCGTGGCGGCCCAAGGTCTGGGTGGGTCTGGGCTGCAGGGTCTGGGTGGAGGAGGAGGTCACCGCCCAAATGCAGTCCTGCTTTCTGCTCTGTGGGCTTTGCTCAGACACCTTCTGCCGCTGCTGCCATTTTTGGCTGGGACTCTGGGCAGGTCTCACATAGCTTCACAACTCTGTTTCCTTATGAGCAAAGGGAGGGTAACCACAACATTGAGTGTCTGCGAGAGATAAAATGAGATAATATTTGCTAAGTGCTTATCACTCTAGATGGCTTCATTCTGGCGAACATCACCAGCTGCAGAGTCCTCACCGCTTTCCCTGGGGCCCGCCCAGTGCCAATGCCCTCCCAGGGCTAATGCCTGCACATCCGTCTTGGCAAAAGCCACATCTGTTGATTTTGCTCCTGCTAGATGCTTGGTAACAGCTTTTATGGCATGATTTATCATGATCTGGTGTAACCAGTTGGAGGTATATCTGCCCTTCCAGACAGTGAGCCTCTGAGAGCAGGGACTGTGTCCCCCTTTATTTGCCCGTCCCTGGCATAGGAAGGGACAGCTGTTGGCAGCTCTTGGCAGTTTCCAGACACGTGCCCTTTGACCAGGCTGTCTGGCTCCTCCTCATCTCAACAACATCTCTGAGAAAGGTCCCCCCTGCATGGACCTGAGTTCTTTCTCCCCATCCTTCCACAAAGCCATCCTTCCTCATGTCTGCCTGAACTTCTGCTTTGCTGCTACCAAATAAACAGATCTGATGGCATGGAAGCAAGCACACTCCGGCTGAGCCATCAACAAAGATTGAAACACACCCATAGCACCCCGGCGATGGTGCTGTGTTCGCCAAACCCCACTTCCTCTGCCTCGTGGTCGGCATTTCCTCCCTTTCGGGGACCATGTGCTGGCCAATGGGAGGCCCTCCACGCTTGGCCCTGACAGCCGCCTCCACCCCATCCTGCACCCGGCTGGATGTAGAGAGTCCAGCAAAGAGCTCTGGAACCCAGGAGTCGGTAGATTCCAGGTCCTTGAATTAGACTAGGAGGAGAATCACCCGATCAGCAATTCCTGCTCGGATTGCTATGGTAGAGAGAAATAAACTCTTATTTCTGTGAAGTCATTTCACTTTGGGGATTGTTTATTACCATAGTGACCCTACTCTGATTACTAGAACCCCAAGAGCACTTATGCAGCTTACAGAGATATATGTAGCAGGAGTTACATAAAAAGTTTTATCAAGGAAATGCTCTGAGAAGCCAGTGAAAGCAGAACAGAAGCATGACCGGGACAGGGAGAAGCTAAGAAACAGTGATTTCAGTCAAGTTCCAGACTCTACCTGATCCTGCAGGGAGCTCTGGAGCCAAAACTATACCACAGACTTTATCCCCCTGGAGGCAAGGAAACCGGGCCACCGTATTCCTCCTCCAGTAGGGCAGTGTTTTCAATTGGCCCCAGAGGGAAAGAAACTCTCAGTTCTTCCAGATCTCCAGGAGTCTGGATGAAATAGCCCTTTTGACCCAAGAGTAACCTTTAAAGGTTGCAAAATAAATCTTTTATTTATTTACAAAAATAAATAGCCAAGGAAATCAAAATGGTAGCAAAACAGACTAGGGAGGTAAGATGAAGTTTTTACTCCCTTTTACTAGGGAGTTAAAAGGAAGTTGACAGAAAGATCTCTCTTACAAATCTTTCAGAAAAGTAATATTTAATAGAAAAAAAAGGACAAAGGCACTGAACAGATAACTTGCAAGTGAGTTAACCCCAAGGCTAATAAATATATGAAAAGGTACTCCTGCGTAATCAGGGAAATGCAAATTAAAGGAACAATCAGATAACAATCATTTCAAACTCCTTGACTTGGCAAAAATTAATATGGTGATAGCCAGTGTTGGGGAGAAAAGAGAGCAAAAAGATCTGTGAGTGGCTCGATGGGAATGTAAATAATTACCATCTCCTTGGACATGGATATCTGCTAATGTTGATAATATTTAGTTAAGTTGAAGATGAGCATTCCTTCCACCCCATTATTCTATAGAAACTCTGGCACACATGCGCAACTGATAGTGACGGAAAGCATCGTTTGGCTCTGAGCCTCCTAGCAGCCAAAGCAAAATGAAGCACATGATTATTTACAAGATTTCAATGCCCATATAATAAAAAAGTCGACCTGTGGCTCTGACTTTTTGGTTATGAGTTGAAAGTTTTCCCCTGTGTATTGCTCCTGGGATCAATGTGTACTTTAATAAACAAGATCTTAGGCAACACCCCCATAGTAGTAAATTGCTTAAAACTTACTGAGTTTCAAAGCGCATATGCAGTTCAATGTAACTTACTATTGATTATACAGCTGAAATCCAAGCTGAGGCCCAAAAGGCAATTTGGTAACCGCAATTACAGGAGTTCAAAGACATGTCGTCCAGGTATGAGCTCAGCAGTGACTTAGGGCAGCCTGACTTGATTCAGAAATGAATTTTTAATATCAGGAACTCTCCTCCCGTACTGCTATAATGACTATTTCTCCAGACCACGCTTTTGAATCAAGTTAAGCAGCAGTGTTCAGGCAACAATTTCAGGCAAGTACCCAGAGTGAAAGTCGGCTCTGCTGGCTCGTGGCATGGCCCTGCGCTTTGCTGGTGCCACATTCCCACCTTTCATGAGAATGAAGAAGGAGTCCTCACCAGCAACAGATCGACGGCCTCCTAATCCAGAGGTAAGAAGGAGTATGGGTAAATAAGGTAACATTCTATTAAAATACGCACATAAATTCAAGCTATGACTCAGATCAGATATATTCCCAAACACAAAAATCAGATAGGAACTTTCTTACAGTCAAAAGGAAGATGGACCAGGACCCCATAGCATTCTGCCTTGTATTGCTTTTCTGTGGGAGTTCGAGGACATTAGGTATGAAAGGCTCAGGTCATGGTCCAAGTGCACGACTTTGATGGCTCACGAATGAAGGCCGGAGCCCTCCGAGGACTGAGTGCCCGTCATGTCTCTGACCCCAAACTCTGTGGTCACGGCAAATACTGCACAGCTGAACCAAATGCTTCCAGCCCTGAGACTAGGGGGCCTGGGAATCAGTCCTCTACCTTCTTTCGAAAAGGGCTCTCTGCCAGATGCTCAGCCCACGGTACCAGGGTGGCGGGGTGTCCCGCAGGTTCTCAGGACGCTCCTGAGCATATGGAAACCACAACATCAGCCCTGGAGCCATTCCTGCCCAGAAGCCGAGGCCAAGACAGCAGGACCCAGACTGGGAAGAAGGGGCGCAGTTTTCAGTCGCTGCCTCTACTGGGTCAGGCTCAGTGAGCGGCCACTGTCACTCTACATTCAAAGCTTAGAAGAGAGGAGGTTCCCCTGTGGCGAAGCTCGAAAGCAGCGGGCTGGTAGGTCTGGAACCCAGAGCAGAGGAGGAAGTTGTCCCTTCAGTGGGGAGAGAGGCTCTGCTTTCTGTCCGGTCTGTGGGTGCCACACAGGAAACAGAAGAGACACTAAGCAGGGATTTGGGCCTAACGCTCAGGGCAAGTATTTGAGAGCTTTGAGAGCAGAGACCCTTCAGTATCTGCCCCAGCTCAAGTGGGCATCTTTGGTTAGTGCCATCGGCAGCTGAAAAGTTCACCCTTGGGCTCTGAGAGAGTTTCTGACCCTCTGGAGCCAACAAGAAAGCACTGCCCGCCTGGCGGAGTACGGGGCGGCTCAGGACCTTGTCTGCAGAGCTCCCCGCAGGAGCAGGAAGAGGCTGGGGCTTCGCTGAGATCACACTGTTCCTCAGCTTCTGCTGTCCCGGCCGCCCTGCTTCCCCTTCTTCGCTTAATGGTTTCTCATGGGAGCGCTTCCTTGATCTCACTTGTTCACGAATCTTCTTCTTGGGGTCCGCTCCCAAGAGACAGCAGGGCTACCATAGGGGCTTTCCGGTGGCTGCTGCAGCAGTGGGGGATGATTTGGGCTTGGGCTGACCTTTCCCCACACCCCACTCCTCTCTCTATGCCTGGGGCAAGGGCAACAGGATCCAGGGCTGTTCATCCATTGCCAGCCTTCCCGATGGGGCCAGAGTGACCTCTGAGATCCGTGATAACTGGCCGGGTGTTTGGGCTTTGGAGAGATGAAATGAGAGAGAGGCGATGAGTCCTGGCAACGGGGCTGCCTTTGCTGTGCTCCTCCAGGGTTGCCCTGCTAGGCTTGCCAGGGGAGTTTTGGCTTCCCAGAGAACCTCGTAAAACAAGAATTTTATAGCCAGTGTCTCTGCTGCCCAGATCAGGGAAGTCAGACTGAGATCAAGCGGTCCCTACGGGTGGCGTGTGGCCACAGAGAAAGTACTGCTGGAGAGGAGCTGCGTGACGGTCCACCCACCGCCCTCAGACACAAGAGGGTCATGGTCCCCTCCAGTGTCTTCATAGACCAGGCCTGCCCAGGGCACCCAGAGCTGACCTGGGGCTACCCAGGGGCAGAGGGAGTTTGAGGGTGAAGGGCTCCCTTTCTGAATCCTCCAGAATATCCGTGTCGAAGACATGGCAATGGTTGCATCATCAAAGACTCCAGCCCTTTGGCTGAACTATAAGCCCATTTCCCATCAACATATGCCATGAGCGGCTGTTGAGCAATACTGTGTCAGGGGAATCAGAGGGCCCCCAGTCACGATGACTTTCCAGAGGTGGGGCCCACAGGGGAGCAGTCTTAGAAGGCAGCTGTCCCAGGATGGGGCAGCCCTGGCCTTTTCGAGAAATGCACCAGCATTCCCAGCATGCAGCTGGAGGTGTGCAAACAGGGAAGTTCTCTAGCCGTGTCCCATGCCTGAGAAGCCTCCTCAGCTGCCACATAGGAAGTTGACACTGAGGCTGGTCCTGCTGACTCAGGCACCTGGCATTTTCCAGCAGCAGGGTAGCTGCCTCTGGCAGACACCCTGTTAGCCAGTGACCCAAAAAAGCCTGCAGTTCGGGGCTCTTATAAGGAATGTGGACTTGGAGAGAAGGAGTTGGGCCCAGGGCCCCATTACAGCCTCCTGACCCCAACATTCTAACATTGCTCATGCCCTCTCTCTAATGCTACCTGTGCCCTCTTTCCCCAGCTGGACACTCATGGTCAAAATTACCTTCTCTCCCATCTCGGAGGAGAAAGTACCCCCAATTCCACCAGGCTGCCAGGGCCTTCAGCTCTGAGAATCGGCTGCCTTGCCTGCTCCAAAGCCCTGCCCCAGTTCTCTGACTTGTTACCACTCAGCCTGGGAAGTCAGTCCAGGCCTCGGAGAAACACACAGGCCCATGCACCCTCCCCCCTCTGCTGAGGTCCAGCCTTTGCTCTGACCCCTCCAGCACCGGGAGGGCTCCTGCCAAGGTGATCGCGTCTTTCTCTGCACCACAGTGGCTGTGTCTCTGAGCTTACTGTGCTCTAAGTGTCCCCATTCTTGACACCATTTCCCTCCCCCTCCTTCTGCTGACCATGCCTCCCCTGTCTTTGCAGACCCTCATCCTCTGGCCTGAGCCCCTCTCCTCGGTCCTCACACTCTCCCTGGACAAGTGCCGCTGGCCTGTAGCCTGCATCAGTGACCAGCTCTGTGCTGGTGGCTCCCGGTGGTTCCTCCTGAATGTCGATGGTGTCCCGACTGGGACTCTTCTTGGAAATATGGCCAACTCAATTGCCCAAATCTGAATCAACTACCCCCACTTTCCCCCAAACCTGCTGCTCCTCAGGTGATCTGTTCTTTTGTACCCATCTGATTCCTTCTCTGACCCTCCCCTGGCAGCAGATGGCATCACAAGCCACATAGGAGTTCAGGCCAGAAATCTGGAAGTTGCACCCCACTCCATCCCCCTTCACCCCTTTCCCCTGCACAAGTCCTATTGGTTTTTCCTGTACATCATTTGTCACATCTGCCCTGTCTCCCTGTGGCCAGGGCCTGGGATCCACACAAACCTGTCACACACTCCAAGGCCTTTCTGGAGTGCTTTTGCTTCTGGTCTCTAGGAGCAGGATGCCCGTTCCTTGAGGGGGAACAAGGCCAGGACAGGAATGGCCTCGTACTTAGCTTCTGGTTAGTGGGACCTGAAGTGAGGCTGAGCCTAGAGAAGTTCCCACAGTCTGTCGAGCTGCCCAATTTGTGTCTCCAGATGCCTCTAGCCAGGCAGATAGCCGGGATGTCTTCCTCCTGCAGCGGCACACTTACATCCTCGGAGATCTGCTGGTGGACAGAGGAGAGGAGGGAGGTTTCCCGACCGTGAACTCGTAAGGACATGCCCTCCTACACAGAGTGCCAGGAGCCCCCACAGGTGGGCACTTCTGCTTGACCCATGCCACTTACCTTTCTCCCCTAGCACCCCCTCCCCAGCTCCCACTCCAGCCACTCTGGATACTCTGAACTGATAGTTTCAAAAATCCTCTATCGCTCTTACTCAGCTTGGGAATATTGTCTAAACTCCTAGGAGACGCGCACGCCCTCCCCACTGCCCTCTCTCCTGAGGGTGAAGGGAGATCCACAGAGCTAGTGAAGCTCCTGGATTCTGAGACAATCGCCTGAGGCCTTTATGCCAGGCACACTGCCCTGCTCCAGAAAAGCCCCCTGGCTGGGGATGGAAGCAAAAGCTCACCCAGGGATTCTTCTCTGCACCAAGTGCCCCTACAGGGTAAGAAATCCTTAATCCTAACTGCCATCACAGGCACGGAATAAACAGACAGTAGGCTTTTAGAGTGTGTGTGTATGTGTGTGTGTGCACGCTTGTGTTTAATGGGAAGAAATAGTGAGTGTGTGTGTGTGTGTGTGTGTGTGTGTGTGTGTGTGCGCGCACGTGCTTGTGTTTAATGGGAAGAAACAGTGAGGCAGCCTGAGGGAAATGCCACATAGACACGTTAGGGGCCCCTGGAAAGTGGGGGTGCTGGAGAAAACCCCCAGGGCCTGGCAGGCTTCAGGAACCAAGCACGGTGGCCTGGGGGAGGGGTGGGAGGCCAGTGGGAGAGAGGCTTTCAGACTTTCAGGGAACGTAAATTTTACCCCCGGCTACTTTCTCTGGGATTTATTTCTCGGTGAACTTGAGACTTTGCCTAATTACGTTTGGGTCTCTTTCAAAGCACATAAATTGCATCCAGTTCTTCTGCCTCTTTCTTAGGAATAAATTGTCCCTGCGCAAGGAGGGATCTGGGGGAGAGAGTGAGACTTTATTAATTCGACACAGAACTCTGTTCCCCTGCCCTCCCCTCTGCCCCCCGTTGAATAATAAAATAATGAAGATTTGACTTGGACCAGGATGTGTGGATAAATATATTGGTGACATGAATGAAAATGGATTTATTACATAAACAGGAGACTTCATCAATTTAAACCTGGCCTCCTTTCAATGGGCATAAATTACATTTTCTTTTCCTACCAGTTGCTGCTCTTTTTTTTTTTTTTTTTTAAAGAAACTGGATTTATCGGAATTGAGATTCACTAATTTATTTCATGGAGCCTCGGGCTTCCTCTTTCTGCCCAACTCAGTAATGACAGGTTCCCTTCTAACTCCCCTGCTCCAGTCTCCTCCACTGCAGTCTTCTCAGAGCTCCAGGGCTTTTTGGGAGGTGGGGATACAGCATGGGCCATCTTCATGGGTGCTGAGAGACCCCCCCACACCTTTACTCCCTCTGGAACTACCCAGACACCGCAGAAAGGGGCTACCACGGATGCTCCAGCCCCTGAAGCCGAAAACAGAGGCTTACAGGTTCCTGGGGTGCAGTATCTGGCCTTGGCTGGTCCCAGGACAATGGCAACAGTCAAATGGCAGAGAGAGTCTTGAATGGGATTACAGGAAGAGGCTCAGGTGTGTTGACCAGCAACCCCAGGTAACAGGGGGTAGGAAGGTGCAGAGAGCTAGAAGTTTCCATCAAAGACCAAAGGCAGAACATTCACGTCACAGGAATCTTTAGGAGTTGAAGGTCACAGAGCTCCCCTTCCTACTCCTTCTTCCCTTCTCCCACTACCTTCTCTTAGCAAAATGCGGATCTGAATCAATACCAACCACATATTTGCTGGGAGCAGGAAGGTGACTTGAAACTGCCTTAGGGTGGAAGGGCAACCTTTGGACTCTGACTTCGATCTGTCTTTGTCCTTGCTGATATATCAAGGTTACTTCCAGCCTGGAGATTCCATGGAGGGAGACACCTCTGCATCTTCCCAGGTAGCTCCCCTTGAACTTAGACAGTGCTGAGAGCCTTGAATGTTTTCATTCATTTAGAGTGGTGAGAAAAGCAATGTGTTGACACTTCCGAGGATATATGCATGGAGAGCTGAAGAGTAGCGCCATCCTATTTAGAGAAACTCCACGGACAATGATTAAGCAGAGGGGTGATAATGGGGGGAGTGTGGCCACCACAAGGATGAGCTGATGAGCCATCTCTGCGCCCTGATCCTTCCTGCCCGTCCTGAGCCTCTCCCACCGCAGGGGATGCCCTGCCCACACTGCCAGCTTAGGCAGGCGAAGAGAGGGAGGGAAGAGGCTGTCCCCACCCAAGCCTTACCCCATCTCCTGTCCCACGGGTTTCACCAGCCCCAGGATGTGGGGGGGGGGGGTGGCTCTGCAAGCTGTCATTCACCAGGCCCGCCGTCTGGCGCAGGTGTTTCTAATAAGGGCTCCTTCGGGCTTGCTTCATCCAGGAGGATGTTTACAAGAAGGTCTGATGAGAAATTGTCTCCAAATGCTGTCTTGTAAGCAAGACGTTGTGGGGGGGGTTAGTGCCTTAGGCTGTAAGCAAGCAGGGCTCCTGGAATGGGGCCTGGCCAGTGCTCCCTGCTCCCCCCAGTCCTCCTGGCCAGGACTGGCAGGCTGGGGCTGGGCAGGTCTGGGCCCATTGCCAAGGGCTGTGAGTGCCATGGGGGTTGAGTTTCAATAAACAAAAGAAATAATTTTGGAAGAACCTCAACAATAAACAGCGAGACTGGGGCATCCTGATATTGCTCCCAAGCCCTAAGGCTTTTTCTTTGACCCTGGGATCTTCTACCCCTTCTCCACAGGTTGGAGTCAGGTTTTATCATCATCTTAATGAACAATTTGCACATCATGAAAGAACATCTTTCTAGAGAAGATCAGAGAAGGGAGGAAGGCAGGTATCCCATACCCAAGCACTCACCCTTGAGTGTGATCAAACCCTGAGAGGAAGGTGGGGGACATAGAGAAGAAGCGGTGATCTTCTGTAAAGACAGCAAGTATTTTCAGCTTTGGGCCCTTTGCGGGTCCTGTCACTTCTCACCTCTGCCGTTGTTGTGTGAAGACAGCTGCACACAGGTAAGTGATCAGCCGTGGCCAGGTTTGGTCTGCTGGTGGATGCTGGCTGACCCCAATGGAAGGGATCAGATGTGTCCAAGAGAGGTGAACTGACCAGCCAGGGTCACGCAGCCTGTGGGCACGTGAGAAGGACAACGGCCAGGCTCTGACCCGATCCCAGGAGGCCGCGCTGACTGGCGTGACCCAACTCAGTGCAGACCCAACCGGGATGGTTCCCTGGACACTTGAACTCACCTCCAGGAAACTGTAACCGCTGGTACTGATCAGCGCTGAGTTGGAGACTAGTTTGAGACTCGGTCAAGTGAAACCTATGAGTGAATGATGGAATGTGCTGGACATCCCACTGGCCAAGCCCTGAGTCAGTGATAACAGAACACTGGGGAGCGCCTTAGGGGTCCCGCTCTGGGCTCTGCTGACACAGGAGCCTGAAGAGGGTCTTCCTGCTCCTGTGTGCTGACTCATATGGCGTCATGGTGTGTGGGTGAGGTTGTGTTAGAGAATCAAGGTGCAGTTAAACTTGGGTGGTCTTTTTGGAGATGGAATTGTAGGCCTTTCAGGTGTGGGTGAAGCTGAAGAGGACAGTCTGAGGCCTGGCTGGGAGTATTCTGTGGTGGCTGACACGTGTTTCACGGATGTGCAGGTTCAGTGGAGCCAGGGCTTCGGAGTGGCTGGGGTGCAGAAAGCAGGAGGTGAACTTGGGGCTGTGTGAGGGACATGAGGTTTGGCACAAGATGCTCAACCTGTAGTCAGGCTGAGGGTTACTGTGGTGGGTGAGTGTGGTGTCTGGCTTTTGGGTCACCAAGTCTGGGTTGTCCTGGCCTGGGCTACAGTGAGAGCATGGACGGGGCTGGACGGTCGTTGTAGCCTTAGGACAGGTTCACTCTGAGGTTAAGTTTGGGGATCAATCTTCATTGGAGCTAAGTCTGAAGGTCTTGGACTAAGGGTTGGACTTTGATGGGGGTCTGAGTGCCTAGTATTGGGGTAACTGGGATTGGGGTCATTGTTTGGTTGCGGTCCATGAGGTCAGTGAGTATTCAGCTTGGCGTGTCAATGCCAGCGATTCTGCTGAGTGGTGGGAATTGCGCAGACTTGAGATGGGAGAGACAGACAGTGGTGGGCCTGGGAATCAGCACGTGGTTGGAAAGCTGGTGGCTGACACCCCTTGGGCTTTGGGGAATCAGCATCTTGTTGAATGGAGAGGGTTCACGTCTATGCTATTGGCAACTGGGGAGTCAGTATGTATCAGGAGTCGGGGCATCACCGTGTGTAACTGAGTTTAGAGATAAAGCACTACTCACTACTCACCTCTCCCGCTGTTGCATGGAGACAGCTGTGCACAGGTAAGTGATTGGCCAGGATTGGTCTGATGGCGGAGGCTGGCTGACCCCTGATGGATGGGATCAGACCTGTCCGAGACAGGTGAACCAACCAGCCAGGGTCACACAGCCTGTGGGCACGTGAGCAGGACAATGGCCAGGCTCTGACCTCTCAGCCCAGGAGTGCTAAATACTCCAGTGTGGATGTGTCTGTGGGTCAGTGTGTCTAGGGATGGAACTGAGGCATTAGTGTGTGCTTGGCAGTGGGGGGGTCATAGAGATTTGCGGTCACTTGTAATTGTGGTTTCAAAATATAGTTGACCTTGCAGTGTGTGGGTCTTTGCAAGTTGTGTTCCCAGGCTTGGGAGGTCAGTGTGTATTTAGGGTCAGCTGGTCATTCTGAAATTCACTGGAGGAGCTCGGGCACAGATGGAGTTGGGGAGGGTGGTAAATAAGTGTTCTTCCAGGGAAATGGCAGAGATTTGGTGACAGAGCTGGATTCCACATGCGGCATGTTGTAGAGGTCAGCATGTAACTATGAGGGTAGGAACGGGTCTCAGGAATTGGTGGAAATGGGGTATGCAGGGAGTCGCTGCTTATTTGGGATGGAGTGGTCTGGGTATGGGCTTCATGAACTGGGCTTCTTAGAGAACACAGGAATCAGAAGAGATTTCACTATCAAATGTACTTGAATGTTGGCCAAAAATATCACAGCAAATGCCACTGTTGCCCTGCCCGAACCCCCTCAGTACCCACAGTTCCTTACACGCTGATTGCTTTTTCCTGGAATACCTGCAACTCTGCCTGGGGATGTTGAGTGGCTGTGGGAGCAGGTTCCGTTCATCCAGCAGGCTGGAAAGGCAGGCACTGTGGATGAATTCTGGGGCTCCGGGTTCTCAGCAGGACTGACCCCTTTCCTACAGTAGTCTCTTGCTCATTAACCCGCCCTGTGTGGGCTTCCTTCCCTTCCCAGCTCAGAGCCTCGCTCCTCTATAGTGCTTCCTGGGGTCACAGCCCAAGTAAGCAACTTACCCTGACAGCCATGTCTCAGGTTTGCTGCTGGGGAACCCGACCTAAGAGAAACATTTTTATAATAAAGCTAACAAAGATATATTATGGAGCATAAATTCCACATGGCTTTTCAAGATAAAGCAAAAATCATGACGGAGAGTGACTGCCCCTGGTGGGGGATCCCCTCCCTTACCGCACTAATAGGGATGCTCATTTGGGGACCTGGCTGGAAGTCAGAGGGCAGGGGGCAGGATGCACTCCCTGGAGATCAGCTTCCGGGGCAGGGTGCATCTCGAATTGGGGGTGGGGGAGGACAGGAGGCTCTGGGCACAGCTGTGCACTTGAGCTTGGGGACAGGCGCGCAGCTGGGCTATAGTGAGTGTGCGGCTGAGATTTGGGTTCCTGGAGCTGTTCCTTCTATGGTAGAGTCGGTGTGGGATGGAGGTGACTTGATGTAGGGTTTGGCTGTATTGGGATGGTCTGTGTCCTTGATGACTTTGTGGGTATCGATGTGCAGTTGCTGTGGGGAGGCCAGAGTGACCCAGTTTCAGCTGTTTCATGGGGAGTGGGACGATTAAAGTATGTTTAGGATTGTGGGGGTCAGCATGAACTGAGGTCAGGAGTCAGTTGTCATGGACTTCTCTGGTCCAGCACACTGGACCAGAGAAGTGTGCTTGGAGTGTGCTTGGAGGTGGAGTGAGTCACTGGATTTGGGGGTCCATATTTAAAGTACTAGGTGTGGGGGACTCAGGATAATTCAAAAGGATGGTGAGCACCACTGCCAGTCCCTTGGGTAGAGCTCAAAATCTGCCCCACACTGGCAGATGCAGCTACCCAGGGGCAGGCGTGGTGAATGGCACACAGGCCTCGCTGGCATGAGTGCCTCTGGGAGTGACTGACCACACCACTCCATGCAGCTGCCCTGGGGATGCTTGGGGTCTCTGAGCAGGGGGTCCCCACTGACTGGGTCTCAGCAGCATCTGCACCCCGTGCCCTCTCCCCAGTTGTCTCCTCCAGCTGTCCTGCTGTGCTGAGAGGAGCCTGGGCAGGCTTCTGCAGTGTGCGCCCTGCACCCTGTGAGGCTTGGGAGCTGGCTTCCTGGAGTGAGGGTCAGGGTCAGGGTTCGAGTCCTGGCCACGTCGTATATGTGTCAGAATGAGCAATGCCTTTTTAGGTCACATATACTTTGGACTTCAACACTGCTTTATGTAGGCCGTAAAATTAATAGGTGGGAACGAGATTTATGGGCCCCACCGGACTGTTCTTTGCTTGTTAGGTTAAACACACTGATTTCCTGGTACAAAAGTGCTTGTTAAAATAATCTCCCCCAGCATGTTCAGAGGGGACATATCTGTCTTGTTTGGGGGGTGGGGAGAAGACCACGGCGCCCCATCCCCATGCCCCAGCTGGCTCACCTGTCATGGCCTCCCCCAGCTCCAGCTGTGCGTGTGATGGAATGAATGATGCTGCTGCCGGGTGGGGGGCAGCCCAGGGAAGGAATGCATCCTGCGCAGATAACACCAGGGCTAAAGGGGCACTCCTACCACCCCCGGCCGCCTGAAGAGCCACTCGCCTTTGTTCCTGCCGTATCTAAGAAGGAAGGCAGAGGTGTGTGTGTGTGTGTGTGTGTGTGTGTGTGTGTGTGTGTGTGTGTGTGTTGGGGGGGAGGCACTGTGCTGTTGGAGCAGAGCAGGAGGGTGCCCTCAAAGTCAGAAATGGAGGCAGAGAAATGAGGATGCGGGTCCTGCGGCCTGAGCACCTCTGTGTTCTCCAGCTTAAGTACCCTTAAGAGGCAGTAACTTATGGGTATGTGGGGCTGGACTCTGTCTCTGCCTGCTCTCCCTCGTCTCCTGGGCAGGCAGCCCCTCTGAATGAGTCAGCTTCCCCAGGGAGCAGAGACTGTGGGGCATTTTTCTCCCCCTGGGTGTGTAGCTGGTATGGTCAAGGGTGGAGTGTGCAGAGCACAAACCTCTGACTGAACCAGGTAGCTCACAATGTGCTGGGCAGAGCTGGGAGGTGGGCTGGGCCTGATGATGAGGCTCTGGAGTGTCTCCATCCAGTTGAGAGCAAGACAGTGTGAGCTGCTCTGGGGTACCCAGTGCAAGAAGAAAGGGCCCAGCCCCAGCCGACCCAAGACTGCAGCTCAGGCCTTAGGAGTAACAGGAGACACTTTGGAAGGACAGCAAGCTGACCAGGCACTCCGAGCGCTCTTCCCGCTTTAAATCCAGCTCACTGAAACCCTTCAAAGATCCCATTCCCCCCGTCTTCTAGCATGCTCCAGCACCTGGTCCTACGAGATGGCTGGGCACTCACTGAGCTCCCTCTCCCCCTCATGCTTCCCCAGGCTTGCGGGGGAGTGAGCCTCCATGCCTCTCTATGTTCTCCTCCGGGGCTGGAATTCTCCACCTCCTGTCAGCCGACTGCTCAACCTTGGAACCTCACTTCAATAGCCCTCCTCTGGACTCCCGTTGCTCTCTGTGCTGTCATTCCAGCAAAGCACACAACCTAGTCCGTGCCTGATTCCTCTCCCACTTAATCCTCGTGAAGTTGCTGTTATAAAAAATTTTAGGTAAAAGACGAGGCCTGAGACATTTGTTAACATGCCCAAGGTCACCCAGCAGTGATGGAGGAGCAGAAGTTGAGCCCAGAGTGACCGCTGAACCATCAGCTGTGGGGAGTGACCAGCACGTCGTCTAGATCATATTTAAATCTCTAGCAACCAGCTCCAGGGTTAATGTGTGCTGCAAATTCAGTGCATGTTTGTGGACCAGGGTATGCTGCCGCACCTAGACAGGGCTCAGGTCTGGACCTGGAGTCAGGCTGCCTGGGCTGCCTTGGTTCTTGTATTTTCTGGCTCTGTGACCTGCAGCAAGTTACTGAACCCCTCTCAGGTGTAGAATGAGGCTGATGATTACACTTACCCCATAGAGTTGTTGTAAAGGTTCAGAGAGATGCTCTGTATAAATGTTCATGACTTGTCTGGGAAGTAATAGGAACTCAGTAGCTCCTCCTCTTTTTATCACAGTTCTAACCTACTTGTTCACCTTCTAGTTCTGAAACACTGCCACCTGCTGGTAAGTTTCAGGTGCAACCAAAATGTACTATCAGTGCCCAGAGCCCCTGAACTTCCCAACTTGTACCCACCTTGATTCCTCCATTTGGACCAACCTCCTCCCCTCCACCAGAAACCATTTGCCTCTACTTCTTCCAGACTCCGTGCAACAGCACCTCCTTCTGGAAGTATCCATGATTATCAACTCTGCATGCGAAGGAACACAGAGCTATCTCTAGCTTTTTCTTCTATCTTCCTATTCCCTATTTCTTGGGTTTCATGGATTTTAGAGCTAAGTAGATGTGAATTAAAACCCTGTGTCAACATTTAGTAGCTGTGTGACATGGAACAAATTACTGAACCTCTCTGAGCTTCATGATCGAAGAACCTCTTCCCCCCAATAGTCACGAATGTATTAACTTCTCCCCTGTTGACTCAGCCCCTGGGGTCCCCACTGTTTCTGAAGGCACAGTTTGCCTTCTGGTCCCCAAATGCACACACACTGTGTCAGGTTCTGAAGACTTTCCCCTGATATAAAAAGCCACAGGGAAAGGGGAACAACATGCACACAGGAAAGGGGGTTACTGTAAAAGATCAAGCCTATTTTGATGGTGACACAAAAGGACCATTCTTCATTGTGTTCTTGCTCCTAAGTGTTGTAGGCTTCGCTTGGAGGGGACCCAGCCCTTCTTGTGTCTCCTGACCACGCCCCTGCTCTCCCTAAGCAGCAAGTCAGAGCCTCTTGGCTTCCTCCAAGTCCTCCTGGAGGGGATCTCGTGGGATTGATCCACAAATGTGGGGCCTGGACCACAAAGTTCTCTAAGGTCTTTCCTTGCTCTGGTGTGCTTTGTGTCTGAGTCAACCAATTTTGATTTAACGACTTCCAAATGTCTGCTTGGAAGCACTCGCTTTTACACCAACCAGTAGTTGACTCCCAATACCACCCCAATTTGACCCGAGAAAAACTGCTGGGCCCTGAAGATGGTTATAGGTGCTCGGTCTTGAAGGAAAACCAAATCTTTGCTCAAATCTTATCCAAGCAGTTCCGAGACTGAGAAGTAACACAGGCTTGGACTCTGGGCGGGAGGGACAGGCCTGGGCAGCCAGGCGACTGCTGTTCCTCTCAAGGGGTAGTCTGCCCTGAGCACAGCCCCACTCTGCCTGGGGAGCCTGTGGACCTGTGCCTTGAAAAGAGCCTGTGAGTGTCCTGCCTTTGGTTTGGGATTCTCCTCTATAGTTTCATCTTGAGCCCCGCCTCGCTCCACGAAGATGGTAGCATTTTGGGTGTCGGGCTCCCAGGCCCTGGCAGGCAGCCGAGAGCTCCCAGAGAGGCAGAGGCCCTGGGCAGCGCTCCCTGGGAGCCGAGGCTGGGAGCAAATATCCAGACAGCCTTCTCCGTGGTGCAGGGCCTGCCCACAGGTCTGGTGGATTAGAAGGTGTATTTGGTGAGTCCACGACCAGCCCGCAGCGGCGGGGAGCTTTGCTCAGACTTTGTAGACCATCCAATGGCCTCTTTCAAAACAGGATTTTGATGAGTTAAGTGTAAATGAATCAGAAACACATGGGTTGGATTTCCCTCTAAAGGCAATGGGGTTTGAATACAGCCCAGGGAGGGAAGAGAAGGCTTGGCTTAATCAAACAGGTCTTTTCTTATTTCTGTTACCTTTTGCCACCATGTTCCACAGCTCCCCTAGCAGCTCCTCTAGCAGTCCTCCAGCAGCTCCTCCACTCCCCACCCCGGGGCGGGGGACCTGAGTCTTTGTTGCCTGAGCTGAGCAGAGAACCCAGGGCCAGTCCTGCTGGCGTCAGCCTCGGGGAGCTGGACGCTCGCTCCCAGCCTCCCTCCGGCTGCCGTCCAGGACGCCTGGCAGAGACGGCTGGAAGCTTTTCTCTGGAGACGCCTCTCTGCTCATCCTGAACTTCTTAGGTGAGGGGACCCCCGAGGCAGGGCAGAGGCAGGGAGGGCAAGATCCCCCTCAGGGGAGCTCACTTGGAGAGAAACTAGACCCAGTCATAGAATGTGGTGTCGTAAGGAGGCTGCTCTTTAGATAAGGCTGTCTTTATCTGTTTAAATAACTTGCATTATTTTACTTTATTATAAATATTTTTGGTACACTTTTTAAAATTTAATTTACAGAAAGGCAAAATAACAAATAAAAGCTACCATAACCTCACTCCAGAGGAGACTTTAATATTTTGATATAGCTGCTGCCAGGCCTATGTTGTGGGTTTTTGTTTTTTGTTTTTTCCATTAAAAATCCAGATTTAGAATCAGGCAGGATGGAGATGGCAAGTGTAATGGTTAGAATTTTGAGTCTAGAGGGGACTACCTGGGTTCCAACCCCAGCTCCCAGCGCCACCATTGGCGGGTGACACCAGTTTCCTCATTCTCAGGTGCTCACCTCCAGCTGGTGGTGGCCACTGCGGGGGCAACACCGGTGGTAACATGGTGATTGCCAGCACCAGGCGGGGTAGTATGTACAAGCAGCGCGCAGAGGAGTGCCTGGGCCTAGCCACGCAGTTGCTTTATGTTAGTGTTTCTATCTTGTATCTTATCTTTTCCTCTTTGATATATGACATCAGCGTCTCCCATGTCATTAATATTCTCGAGAGCACGACTGAAAGGCTGCTTTCTTGTCGTAGGTTATCCATCCAGCCTTCTCCTTCACCTGTCTCTGCATGTGATGAACGTCCTGTGTTCTAAGAGGGGCCAAGCTTGAGACTGAGTTTTTCCCCACACAAGTTTATTTTTGCATAAATTGATTTGCAAGAAAGAATTAAGTTGGAGACTATGCTTCTGATCTTGGGGGAGATACAGGAGATTTCTATCGCTTATGCTTTTGCCTTTTCTAGAATGTCAAATAAATGGAATCAGAGGATGTAAGCTGTGTGTCTGACTTAGTTCATGTTGCAGGATGCTTTGGAGATTCATTCGTGTTGTTGCTTTATCAACATCACTTTCCTTTTTATTGCTGTCCCATATTCCATCATAGAGCTGTAACAATTTGCTTATCCAATTCACTAGTTGATAAACTTTTGGATAATTTCCAATTTGGGTTTATTATGAGGAAAGCTCCTAAAAATTTACATACCCATCATTGGGTGGACATATGTTTTCATTCTTCTTGGGTAAATTCCTAGGACTAGAATTACTGAATCATGTATGTATAGTAAATGTAGATTTAACTTTATAAGAAACTGCCAAACTTTTCCTAAGAGGCTGTACTATTTTTGACTTCTACCAGCAATGTTTGAGAGTTTAATCACATTCCTCAGTAGCGCTTACTATTAATAGTTTTTAAAGTTTAGCCATTCTAGTAGGGATGTAGTGGTATCACATTGTGGTTTTAATTTACATTTTCCTAATGATTGCTGATGGTGAGCATGTTTTCATGTGCTTATTGACTACTCATGTATCTTCTTTGGTTATATGTTTAAATCATTTGTATAGTTTTCAGTTGTGTTAATTGTCTTATTACATTGTAAACATCCCTTGTATATTCTGGAACAAAGTCTTGATTATATACGTGTTTTTCAAATATTTTCTCCCAACCTATGTCTTTTCAAAGATTTTTAAAATTTATTTATGCATGCAAGGACTGGGGTGGAGGCCAGAGGTACAGGGGGTGAGAGGATTCACCAGAGACAGAGTGGGGAGCAGAACAGACAAATCTACTGAAACACACTACTGAGGGGAGCAGTGGGTGAGACAGGAGAGGTCTGCTGCACCATGTGGATCAGCTCCCTGGCGGGGGATCAAACTTATGCTGCAGTACCTGCTGATAACCCCTGCACCACCTAACCCCTGCACCACCAGGGAGGCCCCCTTTTCATCTTTTAAATAGTGCCTATTAAGGAGCAGAATATTTAAATTTGATGAAGTCCAATTTATCAATTTTTTCTTTCATGGATCATGCTATTTAGATCATAGCTAAAATATACCCAACTCAAAGTCACAAAGATTTCTTCTAAAGTTTTTTTCTAGAAGTTTTCTAGTTTGGGAACTTATATTTAAGTCTAGATACTTTGAGTTATTTTTTTGTTTGAAGTCATATATGGATTGCAGCTCATTTATTTGCATTTGGATTTCCAGTTGTTGAAAAGACTACCGTTTTTCTAATGAATTGTCCCTCAATCCTTTGTCAAGAATAAATTAACCAAATACACAAGGGTTTCTATTCTTTTCCATTGGTCTGAGTGTCTATCTTTTGACTACACTGACAGTCTTGATTGTTTTAGTTTTGTGTCTTAAAGTCAAATCGTATGAGGCTTTCAACTTTCTTTTTCAAAATTATTTTAACTACTCTTGTTATTTTGCTCTTCCATATAAATATTCAGATTAGTTTGTCAATTTCACCAAGAAAAATATTCATGAGGATTTTCATTGGCATTTCATTAAAACTATAAATCAACAGGAAACATTTTTGGTTTTTGGTACTTTGACTAAAATATGTTTAGATTTATTTTGTTTCTTTTTGTATTTTTTCTCTGATTCTCGGATCCGTGATTTGTCCAATAATTTTGTAAAAGTTCTCAACCACCCTTCAAATACTTCAAATCCAATTTATTTTTCTCTTCTTCTGGGGCTCCAATTTGATAAGATCCTATATCTTTTGGGTTTCCCTAATTTTTATTTTTGTGTGTGCATGCTTCAGTTTGGAAAATGTCTAGTGACTAACTTCAGGTTTAATGATGCTTTCTCTTCTGAGTCTATTCTGCTGATAAATCTTTCAGAGGAATTCTTTTATATCTCTGATGTTTTCCCACCTAGTGTTTACAACTGACTTACTGAAAATTTCCTTCTCTATGTTGCAATTCCCCATCTACTCAAGCATGTTGCCTACGTTTCCCACTAGAACCTTAAACATAAATTCAGTTATTTTAAAGTTCCTATTTGATCATTCCAACATCAAGGATCTCTGTGTCTGGTTTTATTGCATGATCTTTTTATTGCTTTTTTGTATACCTTATAATTTTTTGTTGGTGACAGACATGATATCGAGAAAAATAGCAGAGACTGAGATAAATAGGATGTTTGCCCATGGTCATGACGCTTTCTATGAGACCATTAATGCGCGTGTATTTGTATGTGTGTGTTGGGAGAAGTGAGGGATTTGAGTTAAAGTAGTCAATATTTTAACTGGGTTTGAGTTTTGTTGTGGTTGTCGTTATCGTCACCACATCACATCTTGCAAATTCCTCTAACAGTGCTCAATTACTTCCGCGTGTGACTGCCTCTTTCTTCTGTGCTCCGCCCGAGAGAAATAGTATGTGTGTTCCATCTCTTCTCAAATGGGCTTTTCGCTCTGAAATTCAGTTCATCTGGTAGTTTTGAGACATCAGCTCTCTGATGGGTTCAGAAAAACTCATAATTTTGTAGGTTATCTAGCTGTAAGGAAAAACGTTGTTGGGGGGTGGAGAGGCTACATTCGCATTTGATTTTTCCAACAAAAAGCAGATTTTTTTTCTTGCCTTTTCACACCTATGTTAATTGGGTTTTCTACATTGACCTAAAGATGCAGTGAATTATATTAATTATCTATAACTGATTTCTTGTTAAACAATATTTACATTATTTTAATAATGTATATTTCTGTCTCTCTCCCTTCCTCCCCCCACCCCCGTGTGTGTGTGTGTGTGTGTGTGTGTGTGTGTGTGTGTGTGTGTAAAATCAGATTTATGGAAATATACAGAAATAAATTGTATGAAGAAAATTACAAAGCTCACTTGAATGATAAAAGTTTTTAAAAATAACTTGGGAGAATATTGTGCTTTCATTTGGGAACATTTAATACTGAAAATTTGTCCCTTTCCCACAAATTAAACTATAAATTATTTGTAATTTTCATCAGAATCCAATTGGGATTTTTTTAGAACTAAGCAAAATGACTCTAAACATCACTGAAAGAATAAAGTTTGAGAAGTTCCAGGGAATTTTTTAAAAAGGAGAGTAATGAAATGGGAGTTTCCCTACCAGATATTAAAATGTACAATAAAGTTACATTAATCACAATCGTATGGAAGTAGTGCAGGAATAGACAAAACAGATCAGTGGAACAAAAGACAAAGCCTGAAAAAAGTCCAAAAATATTCAAGAATGCATTGCAAGATAAAAGTGGCATTTCAAGTCAGTGGGGAGAGGATGAATTTATTCAATAAATAAATTTGAATTTGCTATGTAATATATTGGGGGCAGGGGATATTGAGGAGTTAGAGCATAATTTATACATGAATAAATTCACATAGATTAAATGCTTACATGTAGAACATGAAGTTCATTGAGGGTGTGGGAAAAAAGCGCTGTCATATATTTTTGGTGGCGAATAATTTGTATTACTCTTTGGAGGACCATTTGGCAATATCTATTAAAATGAAGGAATGCTCCTACACTTTGGTCCCACAATTCTTCTTCTGTTAATTCATTTGGTAATTCATGTAGATATACTGGTCCGTGTGCACAAATAAATATCCTTGGACAGAATATTAATGGCAGCATTATTTATGATAGTGCAGCAAAATACTGGAACAGACACTTCTTGGCTCAGGACACCAAAGCAAATGAACTGTGCCATGGACCCATCCCTCTCCATAGACTGACAAAGGAATTTGGCCAAGACGCTGTTCAATGATTCTTGGACTGTTCAGTCACATCAAGGATTAAAAAAAGAGGTCTGAGCCTACAAGCATGGGGGAACTGGGAAGGGGATTCTTTGGGGAGAGCTGTTGCTTTTCTGGGTCCTTACCTTACCATTAGAGAACCAGTAGGGAAAGCAACCATCAAGACTAAGAAGGGAGATTTCAAAAGTTTCAAGAGGCTCTTCCAGAGGGAGACACAGAAGACTGCTGTCTGTTCTGTGGCAGGTCTGGGGTTCTGAAGTGGCCTGGGGTCAGAGGTGACTATACTGAGAAATCCGGAAGTGACAGGAGAGCTGTCTGTGGCTTTGATGGCAGAGCCCTGCAATTACTGTCGTGTTGGAATCAGAGCTTGTTAGGACAGAGGATATATGTGTTTCCAAGACCAGATATGTGGTGTGTACCAAAGAGAGGACCAGTCTGGGGCTCCTGTGGGTCTGGTTCAGTACAGCTGCCCTGTAGGCCAAGGAGAACTTGGTAGAACAAGGTTGGAGATACTTCTATATGCTCACACCAAGAAAAGAGTCCTAAGCAACCTAAGCAACAATCAGGAACCTATTAAGAGAACTGCAAGGAAGAGCAATTTTCTGGGACAATCCAAATACCCCACAAAACTCCCTAAGAGTGAAAGGCAGCATGAGCATCTGTCAGGGCAGAGAACTCAGTATCACCCAACCAAATAATAACAGCCATCTCATTCTTCTGCCTTTCCTTGCTCATTCACACTCTCCCCTCATCTTGATTCTCTGTGGAAGTGAAATAGCAGCTTAGTGGGGAGATGATAAAAGGAAGAGAGGGAGACAGGCCAATGCTCCTTCCCCACCAAAAACTTCCTGCTGGAAGCTGACTGGGGGAGGGGTGGAATGAAGATACAACATTAAGTCAAGTTTAGAGGTTTGGCTTGTTATGTGAGAATAGATATGATAATTTCTGAATTGAGGTTGTGTCTTTGACTGAAAATGGCTGGGAACAAAGGCAGGAAGCATGATCCTAAAGAAATGCTTTCAAGGAATGATGAAAGAAGTAAAATTTTATTTCGATTATGTCATGAGGCGTGCTTATTCACATAACAGTTACAGTAGTAAGACACCAAAAAAACTTAAAGGCCCACCCCCAAATTAAAAATGACTGAATAACTGCACCAAATGAGTCCATCTAATAAAATATTATGCACTCGTTGATAATAGCAATTTTTATACAATGATAAAGAACGTTATCCAAATAATGAGTTCAATAAGAACACAAACAAGAGAACACTTTGTGTAGCATGCTAGTCAACATGGGAAAAAGTGGGGGGACAATATAAAATATACATATGGTTTATGCCATAGTACCTCTGGAAGGTTACCAAAGAGACTGGTCACACAATTTGCCTTTGAAGAAGATAAGTTGGAGGCTAGGGATCATGGAAGAAACAGCGATCATGCGCATTTGTTACTTATTAAAATAAATTGTACAGTTATGAGAGTATAAGAAAAATTGGTGAATATGTATTGATTCAAATTAAACATGAGTAGTTTTACAGTTGAATCTTAACATGGAATAACAGTTATACAGAATCCATACAGAAAAAAATATAATTGAAAGTTTAAATCTTTACTCTCGAGAAAACACTAATGGGTTGTAGTGACAGTATGTGCATGTGTGAGAGAAGTACATTTTTAATGAACCACAAACATTTAAAAAATTCTGTCCCATCTCTGCCATTCTCTATGTCTTCCACATGTACAGCAGCTGGTAGCTACAGAATTCAGTCTTTATTACAGTCTTAAATTCCTAATAAAAAACTCATTCTGCAACTAAGTGCATGGTACAAGTCTCCACTCCTCTTCCTTGGATATATACTTTTTCTAGAATTATTTCTCTTTCCTTTGTAAAATCTCCTGTTTCCTAGTTCATTCGGATTCTGCACCTCTTTCTATTGATTATTTGTGCACATAAGAAAGTCAGAGATCTAAGCAAATAGGCACAAAATATTCTTTGTCATGGAGGAAGGTGGGGTAGTATTAAACAATTTATACATTGTCCCTTTGGTATTTTTGCAGCATTGGGGTACACCTTTCCAGACACAAAGTTAAATATAAAGGAAAAAAGTTATATTTAGCTACTTTAAACAAGTTTTGAAAAACCTGGTAAAGGGATTTTTTTGATCATGTATCAGGCATTATATATATATATATATAGATATATAGATATATATAGATATATATATCAGGGCATTATATATATATATTATATTTAATATAATGTGATGGTGGAAGAATTGACAAAAAGACCAAAGGAACAGAATACAAAATAACTCATATATAGAAAGCTGATATGATGGAAAGGGCTATTAGGAACCAGTGGCAAAAGGATGAACTATTTAAGAAATGGTACTGAGATACCAAGTTATCTACACAGGAAAAAAGGAATTGATCCATTGTGCCGTCTGAAAAATAAGCTCCAAGGAGATTGAAGATCTAAATATAAAAAGCAAAAACTATTTACTTTAGAAGACAATATATGAGACTATTTTTACAGTGTTTGGATGGGAAAGACATATTTAACACACACACACACACACACACACACACACACACACACACACAGTCCAAATCCTGAATAAAAAGATTGAAAAGTAAGATTATATTACAGTTTAAGATATTTTTCAATAAAGATGCCATACAAATTTACTTAGCCAACCACAGACTGCAAAACGATCTGCAGCACGTATAAGTACAAAGAAATGCTATAGTTCAGTTAGAAAAATGAATAGAATAATGTGCCAAGTATGAATATTTATAGAAAAGGGAATCCCAGTGGCAAATATATTGTGGAAAGATAACCAAATTGACTCGGGGTTAGGGAAATGTAAAAAAATGAGTTGACTTTTTTCTTTTACCTATACTATTGACAAAATTAAAAGCCTAATAATACCATGTGCTGTGGTCAAGCAGCAATATTCAGGAGATAAATAAGCACTGCTGCTCAGGAGAGCTGTTCCGTACCATGCAGGGGATCTGAAAGCGTGTGTGCCGTTTTCCACACCTCAGCAGGTGCCAGCAGAGGTTCTTGCTCATTCACATAAAGGGGCATGTATATTAATGAACTGTTATTCTTATAGTGATAATTTAGAAGAAAAAACTCCAAATGCCAGCGACAGGAAAATGGATAAACTGTGGTGTATTTAGAAAATAAATTACTATTCTTCCATTAAAATGAATGAATTTACAGCTGTAAATTTTGATATAAATACACTTCTAATGTATGGTGTTGATGAAAGGCAAGTTGTAGGACATCCAATGTGATTTCATCCATGTAACATTTCAAAACATAATGTGCAAAACAATATCATATATTTGTCGTTTATGAACATACATGTAACATTGCTATAAAATATGTTTGGGAATGATGAACAAAAACATTAAGATAGTGGTTAGATTTAGAGAGAAGTGGCACGTGAGTACAGAGGATACACAATGTATTAATTAACCTGGAAATCTTTTGTTTCTTTAAAAAAATTGTAAGCAAAGCGACAAGTTATTACATATATTTCCATCAAATAAATATTATAAAGTATTACGATATTTGACAAGGCCATGAGAATGTGTAAAACAATATCATCCTTTTTATCATTCTATCATTCTATATGTCAGAAAGCAAACTGTTGATAAGTATTTGCAAAATCTATGATAAAAAGGGGTTAAGATTATTTATATATATGAAATGCCTGAAGTTCAGTAACAGAATTATACAATCACCCCAAAATCTAAATCTAGACAAACTATGTAAGAAGGCAGGTTTCAAAATACGGATACAATTTCCAATTGTATTCATACTCTGCTTTCTCTTCAGAGCGTATAAATCTTTCGTCTTTTCCAATTGTATTCAATTGCCACAAAAATTTAAAAAAACAGCTCATGTTGAAATGAAATGCCTTTTTTTAAGATTGGTAAAGATGAAAATACATGATAAAATCAACATTGGAGAGAGTGAAGACAGGGACACGCTCCAAAGAAAGGAATTATCAATTCTCTTATAACCACAGGTAAGACAATATTACAGAAATCAAATATTTTTATGAACATGTATCATTTGACTTACTAATTCCAATTCTAGGAATTTACTCTAAGTGGGGCATGAGGAGGAGTCAGACTATTCTAAATAGGTTGTTTATTGCAAGATTATTTAGAATATCAAAAATTGGAGACCAGTTAAAAGCCCTAATGTAGAAACCTGATTGAATAAACTATGATACAAAGGTGTAAAACAATATAAAATTGTGATGTAGATATATTTATTTTCTTGAAAATACTTTCATGATATAGAAAGTTTAAAATTTGCATTATAAATAATGTCTAGTTTTTAATATCTATAAATTTATATATGGTTACATACATAAACACTCACATATACACAGATATTTAGTTCCATAGGTGCAGTCTAAAAAGAAAACAACATGGAAGTGTCAAAAGCTTGCATTTCAAGTGATTGATTTTAATTTTTGTTCTAACATTTGTACTATGCTCATATGTTTCTTGTTTATAAAATGGAAATAAGTCAAAGGCTCAAGAATGTGCTCTTTCTCTGAATCTTGAGGGCCCTGCTTTCCTCCTTATTGGTTTAAATATTGAAAAGGAAGAGACCACCCTCATTATTTGCTGCTGTTGCTATTTGCCTAAGAAAACCACAGCAAATAAATTGGGAAGTATCAGAAATAGAGAAGACAATGGCTAGTTAACAAATCGATGTGCAGATCCCAGTGGCTTTCTTCTACACCAAAAATAGCCAACTAGGAATTGAGTGAAGAATAATATATCACCAGTGGCAACAAAAACCATAACATATCTAGGAATAAGCTTACAAGCCTGCATGAAAACACCTCCCCCATACACATACATACACCTACTTCCCCACATATGCCTTCTATACCCATAGCCATACCCTGAAAGAACTTTAAATGAGATTTTAATAATTAAATTATTAGGTCCTTTGATGATGAATTTTAATATTATAAAGATATTTTAGAAGAACTGGCATTAATACATTTCATACATCCCAATCAAAATCTCCATATGATTTGGAGAGGTAGAGGGCATGTCAAATTCACTGTTAAATTATCTGGAAAGAATAAACTCATGATAATATCTAAACAGAAGGAAAAGGTAAGTGACTTGTATTTTAAGATATTAGGATCTACTTCAGAAATATAATAATCAAAAAAAATGTGGTTGGGGTCCAGAACAGAGTAAAAATATCAGAAACTGCCAATTAAACGTTAGAACTTAATCATATCTAAAGGTGTCATTTCAAATCAGTTTAAAAAAGATATTTTTAAAATGATTTTAGGAGAATTTATGAAACATTGAAGAAAACTAAAATTAGATCCCTATCTTATTAGGTCTATTTTTCAAGTTAATTATATTAAACAGTTAAGAGTAAAGTTTGAAATCATAGAAGACCTCGAACAAAATCTCGGTATTTATTTCATTTCAGGATTAGAAGAACTTTTAAAAAACATTCACAAAAGCAGAATCTACAAAGACAGAGATGTGAACAGATAGGAGAACAATAGCACCTTATCAGAAAGCACCATTTCAGAGTGGGCTCCCTAGATTTGCGATGGAGAGTATAGATTGATCAGAGTTTTTCTTGGAAATATCACTTGTGCTGGCAGGATGGAGCAGAGAGGGGCTGAGCTGTGTTATATCTCAGTGACGACCTCCGCTGTCCCCCAAACTAGCTCAAAAGCTGGGGTGGAGCCTCCCTGGTGGTGCAAAGGCTGCCTGTTCTGCTCCCCACTCTGTTTCTGGTGAATCATTTCACCACCCCCTGACACCTCTGGTCTACACCTCAGCTCTAATATGCATAAATAAAATAAATCTTTTTTAAAAAAAGCTGGGGTGGCCCTTCAGAGTGGTCCCAATTGGGGGGAAGAAGCCTGGCCTTTACATGCTTGGGCAACCTGGAGGTTTAAAAATATATCCATTAATTTATTTAACATTTGCCCCTTCAAAAAGTAGAGCCTATTTCCCCTCCCTTTGAGTGAGGGCTGGACTTAGTGATAACTTTAACAAATAAGTGAAGGCAAGAGTAGGTAATAACAGGCACTGCAGCTACTTTTTGAAACTCTCTCTTGCAGGAGGGGAAACTACCATGTTGTGAGGACACTCAAGCTGCTCTACGGAGAAGCCCACATGCTGAGAAACTAAGGACCCAGCCTGTAGGCATTCCAGTAAAGGCACCTTTACTTATCTATTTTTTCACTTATGTTTCATCTTACTTTTTTACTTGTTTCATTTTTGTTGAGGATCATTGATTAACAACACTGCATATGTTTTAGAGGTGTAAATTCACACATCTTCATATCACACTCACCTCCAAAACACCAATAATCCTCCACCAAAGTCCTTTGGGCCCCTCCCTTCTTTGAGCTCCATCTTATGGTAGCTTCAATTCTGCAGTCATATTTCTAGGGCTTTTTGTTTTAGTTTGGTCTGTTCTTTTGATCTGTTCCTTTATATCCCTTTGTTATGAAATTATGCAGTATTTGTCTTTCTCCTTCTGACTGAAATAGCATAATCCCTCCAGTTCCATTTATATTGTTGCAAATAACAAAATTTCATCTTTTTTTTTTTTTTTACTTCATTGAAAAGCAGGATGGAGGTTTCTCAAATGTTAAAAAATAGGGCCTCCCTGGTGGTGCAATGGGTTAAGTCACAGCACTATGAAGCTATCCAGAGCCACTGCAGCATTAATTCGATACCCAGCCAGGGAGCTTCCCACATGGCCCAGCAGACCTCTCCTGCCTCGCCTGCTGCTCCCTCCAGCAATGTATTTCAGTCAATCTGCCTGTTCTGCTCCCCACTCTGTCTGTGATGAATCCCCTCACCCCCCACACACACCCCTAGCCCACACCACATCTTGTATGCATAAATAAATAAATCTTTAAAAAATATTAAAAATAGATCTGCCATATATAATTCAGCAATTTTAGTCCTCGCATTTATCAAATAATGCAAAAACATCAATTTGAAGGGGTATGTGCACTCCCATGTTCATTGCAGCACTATTTATAATCGCCAAGTTATGGAAGCAACCTAAGTGCCAAGGACAGAGGCGTGGATAAAGAGGGTGTGTTTAGGAAGTCACCTTTAAAAGTCGATCCTCCAGCCCAGAGACGCCTTCAAATGACTGCAGCCTGGCCCGCATCCTGACTGCAACCCGGCCCGCATCCTGACTGCAACTTCATGAGAGACCCCAGGCCAGAACCACACACTAGGTGGCTCTCAAGTTCCTACTCCACAGTAACTGCAAGGTAATGAGTGTAGTGTTAAGCCGCCATGTTGTGGGATAACATATTACAGAGCATCCAGTGGCTTCTACGCCTGTGACCTTGGGTGAGGTGGCTCTAAGAGCTGACAGCTGAGGGTTTTCTGAGGATGGCAATCTCTCCAACTGAGAGATTAAATCCTACAGTCCTGAAGGGAGAACTGGGTGGTATATCACCATGTACACTCCAATTATAAAGAAAACATAAACCAAATGATAAATTGGCTTTGAAAATATGTGTGTGATCCAGTATCACCTCCTAATGTACCTGGGCTTGATGGCTTGGGTTTGCTATTTGGGGGAACAAAGGGGAAACAGGTTTTAATGTTCCCTGACTTCATGGCTTGACATAGTTATTTCATGTCGACTGGGCGTAAATGTCAATTCAGACTAAAAGGACCACATTTATTGAACATTAGCCAGGTGGACTTGTCTGGAGGTTTGAAGGTCTTGGGATGGGGTTCCATGTTTGGAGTCCAGCCACCTTTGTCTTTCATCCACACCCTTTTTTAACTCTTACTCCCATTTCCCCTTCTCACTTTACATCGCAGGGTTCCTCCAACCACAAATTCTTCTCCCTCTGGCACACAGAGCAATTCAGTTATTCTGTGCTGTCTTACCTCCTGGCAAAAATACTCCAATCTTTCTAGAAGCTCAGCAGAAAAACTGAGAGCCTGCCATCTAATAGGACCCTCTAATCTTAAAAGACAATTGGTTTCGCTTACACTTGTCACAAATGACCATCAAAGTGTCAATATCTTTAATTTTAAAACAGTAGCTCTCACTTGAGCATGTATTACAGGGCAGACACTAAACACTTTACATAGATTTTTCTCCCTTAATCTTCTCAACAACCCTATGAAGGAAACATCATTATTCCCTTTTACTGTATGGACAGAGTCCCAGAAAGATTAAATAACTCAGCCGAATTCACACAGCTGGTGACTAGTGGAGTCAGGAGGGATTGAGGGACTGAGGGAAAGGATTCAAGGGTCAGAGAAGGTTTCACAGGACCAGGTAGCGGGCAGTGCGTGGCTGTGTGTTTTAAGCTGAGAGCTGTCAAGTGTCCATATTGAAGACTGTTCAGAATAGGGGTGGCCCTTGAGGTCAGGGCAAACCCTCTGAGTGCTAATGGGGACCCCAGGTGCCCTTCTTAACAGCAAGAGGCCATAGAGCCTTCTCCTTCCTTGGGGGATAGAGTAGGTCTGCAGAAACCACAGAGGATGAGGTGCTGAGGGCTGTCGGGCGGTCTGGCCATGCCTGCCCTGAGAGCTTCTGGTAGAGCAGGCTGCTCAGCGTGAATCGGTGCATGCCACTCACCAGCTCCGTGACCTTAGACGAACCACTTCCCTCTCTGTGCCTCCGTTTCTACATTGGTGAAGTAGGAATACATATCCTACAGCTCTTGTAAGGACTCTGTGGGCTAATGGATATGAAACATTTAAAACACTTCCTGGTACATACAAATGTCAAAAAATGTGAATTAACATTTGACATTCTTTTTTAAGCTTCATTCATCTAAAAGCTGTTTCTGAAAAGGACACATAATATCACTCCTGTCCCCAGCAGTGCTACCCCCACTGCTCAGCAGTCAGTCCAGAAGTTGAGCCATGTTTAGCTGCTCTGGGCCTCTCTCCTGTCATTTCCTTTTCTCAAAGAAGCTGATTTAATGTGAAACATTAACAACAAGAGGACATAGAGCCTTCTCCTTCCTTGGGGGATAGAGTAGGTCTGCAGAAACCACAGAGGATGAGGTGCTGAGGGCTGTCGGGAGGTCTGGCCATGCCTGCCCAAACTCCCAGCTGGGAGTTTGTCAGTTGCTAGTTTGGACTGGGGTGCTGATAGAGCCCCTATTTGTGAGGACCGGGTCCCTTTCCACATCCACAGAGGCTGCTCCATGACCAGGAATGTGGGGCAAAGAAACTCCCCTAGAGCTGGGGGAACCCACAGGGCAGGCCTAGAGGCAGCTCCAGGAGGAACTCCGGGGTGGGGCCAGTGTGGGGGTGACCCTATGGCAGCTTCATCCCTGGAGGGGGTGATTGCAAAGCAAGGCCTTCATGACAGGTCCACTCAAAGCAGTTCTCCCAGTGGCCCACCAGCCTCCCGAGGTGGTCATCGTATTCTGCCTGCACCAACAGGGCTGCAAATCCAAGCTCTGGCACTCAATAGCTAATCTCGGCCTTATATAACACCTATATCTTCAAACTATTCTGAGGCTAAAACATATTACCAGTTGCACCTCACCACATAGTAGCTGCTAATAGGACCTCGTTGAGTAACATGATCAGTCTCTCTCCTTTGCAAGACTGTCTGGGCTGTGGCCTCAAGCTCAGAAGTAAACACCTTTCTGTATTCAGTCCAAGCCAGTTCTTCCAAATGCTGCTGACCTCACGCCTTCTGGTCTGGGCCGCTTTAATGTCCTCCATGTTGATCTTCACCAGGCACAGGATCCTGGAGCAGGACGAGTTATTTCAACCCCTTCATTTTAGGGGAAAGGGATCTGACGCCCAGGGAGGTCCAAGACCACACAACAGAGCCAGGGCCAGAACCCTGGCCTCGGGCGTCCCAAGCCAGTGGTCCCTCTCCCAGAGGTCCTGAGTACTCTCCTCATTGTTTCTCCCTTGGTTTTTTCACCCCTTGGTGCTGGCTTTTCTCACCATTGTGGCTTTTTCATCAACTTGTACGGGATGGGAGACTCTTTAACACAGCTAAAATATATAACCACAGTGCATGTAAAATGGGGAGATAGAAGGGTATCATCCATCAAGAGGCTAAGGCCAGGCCCCTGGGCCCACAGCCAAGGTGAGGAAGAGGGCAGCAACCTGTCTTAAGCCCTCCAAATGGGTCCCAAGATACTCATGTGGTCAGAGGTCAGCTGTCTGCTCAGGAAAAGGCTGATATTTGGGCATGGTGCTAGGGCAAAGGGGAGTGGGGCTGTGGACCCTGCCCCGGCCCAGAGCATCACCTGGGCATGCCCTCCTTCCCACGCCCACCTTCATCTGCACTCTGCCCTTAACTGGGGACAGGAAGAGAAAAATGGCATCAGAACTTAGAGTCAGGGCCTTATCTAAATATTTGAAGCATTTGGTTCCATATTTACATGTAATCCACTTCCGTAGTCTCTCCTCTATTTTTCCTGTTGTTAGTCCCTCCCAGGGCTGACCCTGATAAGGGTGTAAATGGTCCATCCTCTGTAGTGTCTGCAATGCTGCTGCTGGCACTTCCTTCTCTCGGAGTTACCCAAGGTAAATGTGTGCCTCTGGCCTTCTCCTTGTGGGTTCCAGTGCCACTGGGCCCCTCAAATCCAGCCCAAGTCCTGCCTCTTAACAAATCACCTTCAAATGTTCCCCTGACCTGCCTACTTCTACTAGGGCACTGAACTCCCCAGGCCTTGGGCCCCTGCACCGGGTGCTTCCGATGAACGGTCTAGGTTCCTGGTGAGCACCAGGGCAGCCATGAGAGTCCCTCTGCACTGGCCTCATTTCCTCTCTGCTCACTCATGATGCTGATTACAAACTGAGTCCCACACTTCACTCTAGACCTACCGAATCAGAATCACTGGACAGGGTCCCAGGGAAATTGCTTTGACAAGTCCCTTGGCGAATGGCCACACCCATTTAAGTTTCAGAACCTCCTCTAGTAGGTCACAAGGTGACGTCACCTCATGAATCACGTGTCAGATGGTTTGAAAGAACTCTTATTCTTTGGTGGTGTGAGGGTGGAGTGAGGGATGGCGAGCAGGAAGGGACATGAGAAAGAGCAAAGAGAAAATGAAGGTAAACACTGGGCCCTCCAAAATGCACCCCAAACCAAGGCCCTGGAGTGTCTCCAGGGAGAATGTGGGTGCCCTGAGAGGTTGCTGAAGCCTAGGGAGGAGGCAGGTATGGCTGCCTTCCCTCCACAGACAGCCCTCGGCTCTGTCCTGTGAAGTAGCAATGACTTTCAGGTGCCAGAGTCCCGGCCCAGGACTGACCTCAGACAAGGTGGGAGGTGGCCCTGAGCAGGGGTTCAGGAAGGACAATGAACAAAGAGAGACTGAGTCAGGGATAGAGCTGCGAGAAGAGAGGGCTTGTTCCCCTCCTCTCTGGAGAATGGGCCCTGAGGAAATGAGTCAGTAGAAGAAAGTGCTTTCTGGATGGACAGCAGCTCATGGACAAACAACTCAAACAACTTCGGGGTGTTCAGGAGGAGCCAGCGGTCCTGCCGCGACTGGAGTTCTGCTCTCAGGAGGCAGAGGAGGGCAGTCCTCCAGCGCCCCCGAGCACGAGGGCTCCAGCTTTCTTTTCCAGGTGAGCAGAGAAAGGACAAGTTTCAGCCTCGGGAGGGCTGCGAAGGCTGGTAGACTCGCTTCCTGACCCCTTCCCCAGGCTAAATTTTGTCTTTGGGAAGACTGATGCTGACAAGTGGTTCAAGACATCTGACCCCAGTGGGACTGAGCACCCAGCTGCTGTGAGCAGGGAGAGAGACAAAGCAGGAGGTGGGGGTGTGCTCAGGACGCGGGGCAGAGAGCGGCGCGAGTGTGCGGAGAGGCCTCTGATCACAGCCACACACCCACCCTCGGCCTGGCCACCAATCCAGTCAATCACCCTTATTTGTGGGGGGCATTTAGAAAAGCTGCAAAAAAGGAGGAGATTGTATATGAGCGCAGTCAGGGAAGGCTTTCTGGTGGTGGGGACCAAACTGGTCAAGTACTAGCCAATACTTGCACTAGCCAGTTTTGATATATGGATGGAACTGCTTTTTAAAATTTTCTCAGGTTCCTAAAAAGCGAATCTTAGAAAACCACCCTTCACTGTATCTTCTTTTCTCCCCACGGGCCTTTTTGCATCACCAGAAGGCCCGGTGTCCTTGGGTAGAAGGGAAAGTGGAGGAGGCTGTGCTTCAGCTTAGGCCCCAGTCTTGTGTTTGGCATAATAGAAGCATGGTCCCGGGGGCAGAGCTGCTGGGGTCCCTGGGGCAGCCCTTGTACAGTGCAGAGCCCAGCGGACAGGGAGGAAAGTTGACATTTCCAGGACGGAACAGGGATCTCCTCCTCCGTTTCACCCTGTACACCCTGCGCACAGCTTTCTCCCGGCAGGTGGGCAGCAGGGTGTGTGCAGTGCCCTGTTGTTTTTGGCCTCTATGCCCAGGCGGGGAGCATGACAATAGGCCCAGTGTTTCCCATGTGCCTTCCCCAGGGCCTGACCTGCTCTTGACAATGCCCAGTGTTCATCGCCTCGTGGGGCTGGGGTGAGAAAGATTCTGTAGTGGGGAGGCACGGAGGCCAGGCTGTGAGGCAGCAGATCACCTGTCTCCCCTGCAAGGCCTGAGGGTAGCGCCGGGTTCTCAGTGGCCATCCCTCCCGAGGGGCCTGTGGACACAGCTCCACCCAGGAGTCAGTCAGGCACTCACGGTGGCTGAACAGTCTGGTGAGTGGGCTGTTGGGTGATCCACCTGTCTGGTTGCAAAGGGAACTTTTAGCACAACCACGGGCTGCAGCATCTATTGTTGGTGGCTGAAGCTCTAGGCTCATCACACAATCCATGGACCACTATGGCCCCTGCCTCTCGGCCCCAGGAGTGAGGCAACGAACCACTGAAGGAAGAGCCACAGGCAGTGCCTTTTCAGTTTCCTTGCTATTAGAAGAGTTCAATTCAGCAGAATGTGATTTCTTTGGGAATAACTAAGAGACTGGAGGAGATAAAAATATCTGTCCTTTTGAGGAATTGTTACCACCTTCAAGGACACACTTCGGATATTTTAAGAATCTGTATATTTATAAAAAATGAGGATATGGATACAATAAGGAAATTCAGTTGATGTTTCCTTGAGAAGATGGAGGGAAAGAAAGGGTGGGAAGGCGGGGGCGGGGAGAGAAGTCATGCCTTCCTGGGCTCTAGACAGTCTTCCTTTGTGGGTCCCATCCCAGAGTATACAAAAGAATTAAAAGGCACACACATCCCACATTAAGTAGAATTATTTTGCCATAAATGACTTGGAAAGAATTTTTATAATTTTGCTTTTGAAATTATTTGGCTGAAGTTTACTCATTTGGTTTACGTTTGGCTCCAACTTCCCAGCCATGCTCACACATCCTCAGGAGTCTGTACAAGGTGAGAAAATCAAAGGTACAAATTGTTTTCAAATGCGAGGAAATTTTCATGAGTACCAAATTGGATAATTACTGACGTTTGAACAAATTCATTAAAAATTTATGATTTCCAATTTTGTTCCTTTGTATTTATTTCTCCCAGGTTGCAACATTTTGATGGGTAGAACTTGTAAGACCCAAATCCTTTCTTTTACAAGCTGGCTTTACTGAGAAAGGCTTACAGTGAAGCAGTCCACGGAGGGGTAGGAGGAGTCCAAGCTCCCTGGGGAAGCTGACCCCCCTGCAACCTGGACCTCTCTCTCCGGACTGGGCTTCTTCCAGCTGCCCTGACCATTGTTAGTCCAGAGCCCCCTCTCCCTCCATTGGATGAGGCCAGGGCCAGGCCTGGAGGAGGGATGCTTGCCTGGGGTCTGGAAGAGGGTACCTTGAAAACCCCACGTCAGTCTGTCACACCCAGTTGTGGGGATGGGGTTATGCGAACCTCATCCCAGGCTGGGGGACAGCTGAGGCCACCTGGGGCCAGGCCCAGGAGCCTGCACTTTGTAACTTGAATTCCTTGTAACTGGCCCTGGGGGGACAGAGGAGAGGGGCAGAAAGCCACTTGATGGACTCCTGCTTTCAGTCATTGCAGAGGTTTTATGATCTGAGAGGTGAACTGGGGAGCAGCCACAGGCTATTTCATCTTGATACCAACACTCTGAACGAAAATGCAGACAAACGATTTGGGTTTGGATTTTTTATTTAAAAAAAGAAAGAAAGAAAAAGAGCTCACTTCAGGTAATGGCGCTGAGATGTTGCAGCCTTCCAGCAGGCAAGCAGCAGTCCCTGCCCATGCCCCCTTCCTAGAGGAAATCTTGCCCTTCAGCTGAAATGACCCCACCACACACATGAGACCTCAAGGGGGCCCTGTCCTTGGGACCTGAAGTGAAGCCAGAAGTTCTGTGTGGGTCTGCGGTGCGGGCTGCTGTCCCTGCTACCCACCACCCACTGCTGACGGCTGGGCTCCGTCACTGGCAGAGCGCAGCTGAGGGCAGCCACATTAGTAAATGAGGTGTTGTGATTGATGGGGTCTCTTCTGAACGTCAGGATGATGAATGGGCTGTGGGTGGGCCTAACCGCAGGATGGGGGGTCACGACGGGGCCACACCCAGCAGCGCCCTGGCACGGGGACTTGTGTTAACAGGAGGTACAGATGCATCAGAGGCTGGATGAATGATCTTCGATAGAAAGTCAGCTTCGTGGGGCGGGGGTTGGGGAGGCCCACGGAGGGCAGGATGCTATCAACTATTTTCTAAGGCACAGGAATACACAAGTGAGACCCTGGATTTGTAGGCCCTCAAATTTCTCTGAATCCGTCACTTTTCCAAGCTCCCTTCACAAAGGCCTAGCTCCCTCTGCCTCCCACACTGAGCAGGTCAAAGCTCGCCAGGAGCCTCCCTAGGTGAGCTCGAAATTTCAGGGGCTTCACTTGATGGTGCTTAGTTACTCTCATGTGTGTCGGTCGAGCACGGCTGTTTCCGGTTGGCGGGTGGTTCTCCTCCAGGTGGTGATCGGAATGCTGGCTTCTTACCCCTTGTGGCTCCATTGCCCCACAGGGCCTCAGCTGAAATGACCCCACCACAGACGAGAGCCTTCAAGGGGGCCCTGTCCTTTTGCCCTGAAATATGGCCGGAAGTTCTCTGTGGGTCTGCGGCATGCAGGCTGCTCAAGGCCGCTCCCCATAACCAGTGGTGGGTGGTTTGTGGAGAAGGTACAACCCATTTTGCAATCTTCAGCTGAAAGTGACGCCACATCCCACTGGTGAGACTTAGCAGGTAGCACATCTGGATGAGCAGGGACAGTCCCTGAGCAAGCTGGAAATGAATCCCTAGAAAAAAACTGTCTGTAGAGGCAAGACTGTGGCGGTTGAGACACCTTTTGCCATCCCCCTCCTTTTCCAAATAGTTAACACAGATGGTGTTTTGCCCAGTCACCTCTCAAGTGCTTTGCAAATTTTATGTCATTCTCACCATCCTATGAGTAGACACTACTCTTTCATCACTTCTAAGATGTGCTTTTGTTTTCATTCTACACCATAGCCTCTCTGAAGTCAGAATATAGTCCATGGCATCACCTGGTCACTGCTAAGCAGCACTCACGTTTGCAAGAACAGCCATGTTCGCCGGCTTTTGTCTCTCGGCCCCTCGCTGGGAGCTAGATGTTTCTTGGCCATCTGTAGAGGATCGGTGAGGGGGATGCACCTCTCCAAGTACAAGAACAGAGCCCCCAAACTGGAAGAAGTCAGGTCCAGGCCAGAGTGATGGGGCTTTAGTTACAAGGACATCTGCGGAAGCCAGTGCATCTGCAACATTCTTGCCTGACAATTTAATCTCTCAAAAAAGCAACAAACAGAACTGACAGGACACACCAAATTCTGATCAACTAAGAGCCACATGGCAGTAAAATGAAAGTCACAGTGCCAGGCAAGAGGACTTTATCATTCTGGCGCCCACAATGGCACAGGAAGGGAGTGGTGGGCGAAATCAGTTGTGTAGGGTGGACGTAAGATAGTGGTCAGTTTTCAAACAGAGAACACATAGAGGCCCAGATGACTCAAAAGATCAATGTGGCCCCATAAAAAACCCTAAACAGAAAAAGAAAAACAAAAACTATCACCACTGACAAGGAACGAGGAATAAGGTGGTAGGAGGAGGGGGTTCAGCATATAACCAAGAAAAAAACTACCCACCCTCCCAAATTGCCCGAGACCAGATGGTATAAAGCATGCCTTGACCCTGCTGCTAGAAAGTGTCCAAGCTTAAAAGAGCCTTTGATGATCGAGATGGCAGACTCTCCCCTCCTAAAAAAATGCCTTCTCCCTTGGAAGGTGAGCAGGTGTCCTTGGGAGCCGTCCGCATGTGGGGGTTTACAGCAGTGCCTCTGTCAGGGCAGGTGAGTTGGGTTTCTGGCTCTGGGAGAAACTGCCAAAGAAACCCCTTGATGAGAGGAGGAAAGATGGATAAAGATGCTCCTATTTCAAGATGGAGTTTGGAAACCAGAGACGGTGAGGTCAACCTCCAGCAATAGCAGGGAGCAGGTTTTTGCAATTATAAACCATTAGCAGAGCTGGAGCAGACCCATCCTGTGCAGCACAAGTATCCGCTGGCCCCACCTGGGTCCCCCACAGACTCCGCTGCAGGATGGGGGTCCCCCCACCAGCTTCATGCACATGCACACCACCTGATGACCCACTCCCTCCCACTTCCCACAGGACTTCTCTGTGGAGGGGCAGCCGGAGCGCCCCAGAAACCTCCTAGGTGCCCTCACATTAAGCACAGAAGGCCTGCAAGGGCCGAAAGCGCTCGACTTTCCCCCATAGGGAGGGATCCCCAAGTGCATTTCATATGGCTCCTCCGGCAGCCCCATGGGACCCAGTGACCATCTAAAGTAGAGGGTGAAGCCCGGCCCTCTCCTCCCCTCCCCTCCCCAATTCATTCCCTGTCCATCCCTCCAGGAACATTCCTCATTAAAATGCCTTCACTTAACCTCCATCCAAGAAGCCACTTTCTGTATTATTGAAAGTTTGGAAAATCATGTATGGCCCTGTCCCCCCAACCCAGCTTCTACAACATTTGGGTGGCCCCCATGCATGCACATTATTTTACGTATTTACCCTCCTGGGGTGCACATTATTTCCTAGCTTGTTTTTTTGAGTTCACATTACATGTACGTGTTCCCCCCTACCCTGTCACCACATATGTTTTTTAAAAATAAATATTGTTTTAATGGTGCACATGCCGTTCTATGGAGAGCATGTACCACAACTGCCTGTGCTGTTCCCCTGCATCTGGACTCCGAGATTGGGCGGTGAACACTGTGGCAGGGTTACAAGGTCTAAGAATCCTCATAGTTCTTTCTCCATATTGATAAAATAAAGAAATGATTTTGGCAGCCTATAAAAGAAAGTGAAGATGGCTCAGAGACAGCACTGCTCTGCAACTAGCAAATAATACCTGGCTGAACTCATTCTCCCTCTAGCGTGAGTACCAGGGGCCAGAGGAGATGTGTATACTTCACTGCTTCAGCCTGCAACAGACTCTGGTCCTATTTTATGGGCAAAATGGGTGAGAAGACAGATAGGATCACCACCCAGTTACATGAATTAAACAGTTAACATCCTCACTCAGGGAGGTCTCTGGTGGTCTCCTGGTTCAGCATTTTTGTTGTCAACATGCATGAAGACACAGAGTGCCTTTGTGTCACAACTGTGGATGAAGCAACTCTAAGAGGGATGAATAATACATTGAGCTAAAAGACCTAATATTTGAATAGATCTTGAGAAGTTCGAAGGATGGACTGTAACTCAGCACGATGAAATGTTACATAAGGCATTTAGTTCAAAAAATCAACTGCATATGCACAGGATGGGGAAGCCCTGCCTTACTTAATAGCTGTTCATGTGAAACAGACCCAGAGACTGCAGTTGACCTCAAGCTCAATATGAATCATCTGTGCAGTGTGGCTGCCAGAGAGACTAATAGAATCTTGGGCCACGTTAAGAGAAGTATAATATTAAGACCAGGGGAGGAGGCGTTCCCACCAGGCTCTGATTAGTCAGACCACACTGGGAACATCAAGTTGAGTTCTCCAAGTCTGTTTCTCAGTGGAACATTGACAAATCCACTCCTTCGTAAAGCATTTATTGAATGCCTACTACATGCCCAACACCATGCTTAGTACAAAAAATACACAGATAAATGAGACATGATCTCTACACATACAGAGCTTACAGCCTAGAATAAAAAATGGGGTTTGGTGTTTCACATAACATCACATTTAAGTAATTTTTAAAAGCAATATTTATCAAGTGAAATAAATTCTATCAGATAGGCTTTGGATCCTATAAATGTTTTTGGTCACATAGATAATACACCCTTATGGAAAGAAGAGAAAGACAGGAAGGGAGAGAGGGAAGGAGGGAGGGAACGATGGAGTTCTCCATTTGAAGTGGAATGCCAATAGAGGCTCCCTCTCCTCCACCAGCCCTCCCAAGTCTGTCTCCTGTGATTTATTTTTTATTTTTTATTTTTTTAATATATATATATAT